>BGPR01000001.1:6911771-6960579 GCA_013235015.1 Araneus ventricosus
ATTCATCAATCAGACATTTTTAGATATTCATCAATCAGACATTTTTAAGTGACACATCAATCAGACATTTTTAGATATTCATCAATCAGACATTTTTAAGTGACACATCAATCAGGCATTTTTTTAGATAGCTATCTTTATTGTATGGTATAGAGAGAATTATAAAAGAAATTGATGTAACATAATTTGAACAGCATAATTTCAACCATTTGCTGGATAAAACGCAATATCGCAAACACTTGACTAAAAATAAAACAATTGATAAGATACACTAATGTTGGGAAATGTTGTACCAATTATGATCATTGCACAATCACACATACATAAAAAAGTCACCTTGTTACTACATACCATGCAACACAGAAAATAATTCATCACACCAAAAATGATTCATCAATAATAAAAACACAATCCAGGATTTTGCTTGAGAAGCCAATTTAAATATAAATTTGAGGCATTTAGGAAGAAATTAAAGAATTAAATCAAATGCCATTCACAGATATACTTGATATATTTCCAGACTACAGATAACATGATCGCTTCACTTAAACCTTTTACATCTCAGATTATGTCATAAAACAAAATAAAGTCAACCTAAATTGAAGTTTTACGGTAGAAATTAAATGATCATAATAACAGCAATATCATTCGCTTGAAATTTTTCTTGATTAAAATACATAATTATTTCATCACATTTTTAAATTTCATTCCATGTCACAAAACAAAAATAAATCAATTTTCCTTTTAAACAATAAACATTTCACTACACCTTCTCACAAATTTAACCATGTAGCACAAACAGGAATTACTCAAAATAGCCTTAGCAAACGCAAGTATAAAAATTCAGAAAGATACATTTATGATTAATCATTTTTTCACGTGGACCGAACAACGATTTTTTTTCGCAGACTAATTTTAACGCTGTAGAATTTCCGGTCAAAATTGTGAATTTTCATATAATATTCTTTCAGCTTCAGGGCGAACTCTATTTACAGACCCAGATCTACTCAATTAACCAATTATTTGATTGCTGCACGGAATGTTACCAAATCTGTCTGTCGAACAGACAATCGAGATTCAAATTACTCCGGTCCACAAGTTTAGCGAAAAAATTTAAAACTTACTCCGACTTTTCACTCATCACCGGCCGTGGGAAGCCCGAAGGCCCTCGGACAAAATTACGTTCCACCCTTTTACATCCAGAACTGCCTTCGTCCAATCTGCCCAGCAACCCCAAAAAATCTCTTTTCGAAGCCCCCAAACTGAATGACCATTGGTCAAAATCCACAGCCTGGACTTCACCCTTCGAGAAAATTCTCCAAATTTTTCACGGACAACGCAAAGAGGGTCAATCACCTCCGCGCAAATTCGCAGAAAAACTCAGAGTGGGAAGGGTTCACTTTCTGTACGCTTTCCGTCCGGAGACAAAAAATGGCGAATCGAAGGAACCTGTTTCTCTTAACACGACACTGTACAGAAATATACAACACCTTGATTACTAAACAAGGGTTAACATATTAACGACAAACCGTTCCTCCGTCTCAACGGTTCTCAAGGTTCTTCTCTACGTCTGATATAATACTTTACATTGCCTCAGTCAATTTTTGAGGCTGCAGCGTAATATCTGGCAGCTTTAAAACATTGCTTACTTCTCATTAAATTATTTCCTAAATTTGCCATGATTTCCGCTTTATAACGTGGCTCTTCAGTAACTCCTTTACCATGAACTTGCTCTTCGCTATTCGCTGGTAGAAGGGAGCAGACAGAATTGTTTGCTAGCGAGTTAAGAAGAACATATTGAAAACATTTTACGATCAATATCATAAACCGTTTACAAACAATGCACAGCAGCTTCCAAGCTTTTCATGGCATTCGGAATTGTCACCTCTTCATCTTCAAACATTAATGATTGACTTAGTTAATGACATGATAGGAATCTGGAATCTGTGATTAAAGCCTATATAAACAAAATTATAAATTTAGTAGTCGAAGAACTTGATCATCTAAATCTCCAGTTTCCTTTCTTTATCGGCATAGATGTAAATGAACATTATATATAAAAAATATTCGAAACACGTGAGAATTTCCATACACTTACAAGTTACGACGTATTACTTACAAAAGCCTGAAAGCAGATATACTGTGAATCACCTGATGACCTGCATTAACCTAATATACACTGGTATCCAAACGTAAGGTTAGAAAGACGAAACATGTGATATCTCTAATAATAGTCGTTTTATAGCAATGATATTTTGTACATACATGTCTAATACTATTAGAAGGCCAATAGTGAAATAGCATAAAAAAGAAGGTAATTTTTTCAAATATTCAAATTAGATTAAAGAAGTCAGAATATGATACTTGATATTTTCATAATCGTCCGGCTAATAAAGACTGTGGCCACCACGCATAGCTTTACAAGTCTTAAAGCGTTAGATTGCGTGAGATTGTTGATCAATATTTGTGGGAAGAAATCCTATTCTTCTAATAGAGAGTATTTTAAAACTTTGAAAGTCCTGAGAAGGGGTTGATGCCGTGCAAAGGCTCATCCAAGAGCATCCCAAACATGATCTATGGTATTTTGATTCGGTGTTCTTGTTGGACACGCCATTCTGCGAATACCCTCTTCCCCAAAAAATAATCCAAAAGCTGAACTCTGTGTCCCTTTTCCTCCTGCGAGATCAGTACTAAATTGACGCTGCGTACTCGACATGTGTCCCATGAAAATAAAAAACTGCGTTGTTGGTAAATGTACTCTAAACATCAATGTTTTGCGTTTTAATTTAAAATGTTGATCATTTAAAATTTCTCACAAGTAAAAAGCATGTCACACTTTTAGCCAATAATTGATATTTTTCTAGTTCAGTCAATAAAACAATAAGTAGCAGAAACTTTATAAAAATTTCGTTATGTCTTTAAAATTTTCATAGATACAAATATCAATCAAAATTTAGAGGATCCGCATTTTAACGCGATGTAAATTTTTAAACACTGAAAGGTAATTCATAACCTGATTTGCAAATTTTAAATTTTCAAAAGTCAAGTTTTCTTCTATTTTCTTCCTTAACCCTTAAAAGCCCGATTTTAAAAAAATTGATTTTAAAATGGTTTTTTTTGTAATGTGTTCATTTTACGGTGGCGTGTTCTTTTTTCAAACTATACTTTTTAAAATAAACTTAAGTTAATACAAATATTGGCGGCTCTCTATTTGTCTGTGTGCTTGTCTGTTTGACCCCTGTGAGTTTTTGAATTTTATATGCACGATTTAAAATATTTTGTCGTCTGTAAAAGTCATTTACGTATTAATAATCTATATTTTTAAATCTCTCGCTTATAATAACATTAAATCTTTACCATTCATATCACACATTTTGGGTTCTTGAACTTCCCCTTTCAAATATGTTTTAGTTTGTTTAAGCTTAATTCATCAACATATTAAGTTTTCAACATAGTTTATTCCTTTTTCTGTCTATAACTTCTCTAAATGAATTCACACTTTAACTGAAAGGAAGAAACAATTAAATTTGTTTAAACATCTATTTACTGCGTTAGAGAGTGGAAACAATCAGAATCTTGAAGAATTCCATGTCTTTCATTCTCAATCTTGTTATATTCTCTACGCAAACCTTAAACACAATACTTGCACTTGAGAAAAAGAATATTATCTATTATAGGGAATTAAACGTGAAAATGATGAAAAATAAATAGATAATTTCAATCGTAGTTTTTATTAAAAAAAATAGCAGTGGTTGTATTGCATTTTTTTTAAAAAAATTCTATGCAATTTATAAATCTATAATATCCATTTTGAAATTCTTTTTTGAGATCTATAGATTTGCGACACTATATTTTCTCTTAAGTTTATAATAAAAATAAGTTATGTCATTGAATTCAGTAGTAATTTGATCATTAAATTAATCAAAGCTTAATTTTATTGAATTTATAAATATTACGTTCTTAATTTTTTTTATTTATTGACTGGTAAACTAGTAATTAAATGGTGATCTATTTTTGTAATTTTTCAAACTGTGTTTTTGGTTTTTTAATCAGAAGCCTTTCAGAAGTTGATATCGTCAGTATAAATGCAAATTATCAAATGCATGAAATTTCTTCGATACTTCGCCATAAAAATTAATAAAAAGCCATACGTTTTCGATGCATTGCAATTGATATTTCTTTAGTTTCTAAAGGGGATTCAAGTTGAAGACATACGCATTATTTTTGAAGAAACTCTTAGAGGGTGGAATCAAAAAATATGCTTTTCACATTCATTACATTTGTATCGACGTTATCTGCAACCAGAGAGGACACTCACATTATTTGATAGCATTTTAATTGAAATTTAAAATTATAATTTCAATCATTTCATTATTTTAATAAGACAATTAGAATCATTTTTGTATTATCTCATGTGAAATAATTTATTTTCTGTCTCATTTGCAGTTTATTATTCAAACGGTACGTTTAATTTATTTCTGTCTGAAGAAAATATTACCTACTGTTTAATGAAAATGAAGTTATGTATAAAGTTGCAAACTGCACTTTCAGTTTAAGGGTTGGATTTCTGAAGTAAGAGTTTGAATTTATCTTCGAAATTTTATTTCTTTTTTTCTTCAAAATGTCTGGCAGCAAGTTAATTTTCCATTGGCAGTAAATTGTGTAATAAATATTCTAGGTTAGCAATGTATGTTTAGGGTCCGTTCAAATATTACGTAAGCACCTAAGGGGGGAGGGGGTTTGCTATTTGCTTATTTTTGCCGACAAGGGGGGGAGGGGGCTATGAGTGATGCTTACATAAGACATTAAAACCACTTTATTTCCGAAAATCTCTTGTGACTTTCAAAAATAATTTAATTAAAAAAAGTTAAATTTGAAAAAAAATTAAATTTGGCAAAAGAAAACTAAACTGGAACTTTTAAAATTGTGATAAACTAAGAAATTTTCTTAAACAAAATTGTAAGGAAATTAAATATGTATATATATATTTGTCATTTTCAGCCGAGTTAGAGTTTATTTGAATTAAGTCCTAAAATTTTTAAAATTAGATTATTACTGTTATATGTTTTGTGAAAAAGAAAGTATGGGGGGTTGCCGTTTGCTTACATAATTATAAGAGTGGGGTTTGCGATTTGCTTATTTTTGCTGACAAGTAGGGAGGGGTGGTCAAAAATTACCAAAATCATGCTTACGTAATATTTGAACAGCCCCTTAGGCAATGAGATGGCCAGTAGTTAAGTTTTTAGAACGTTGCAGTATCAAAACTGTCAACTTTCAATGTAGACAATTTTCTGGAAAGCCTGAACTGCTATTGCAAGAAAAATTATAATTTTTTTTTTCTCTCACTATTTGGAAGTTACGAAAGTAGTGACAAAACATTGATTTAAATCTAATGAATCAATCTATGATTTTCTTATCTTTCGGCGCCGGTGGTCTGAACACGTCGGCAGTGTTTCGGTTGCTTTGATTAGCCTTTTTGGAATGATGAACGATCCATTTAACAAATGGAAATTGGTTTAAAGCGGAGTTTCTTAAACATTTTTTGCTCACGATTCCTTTTCTGTGGACAACTTTCTCAAATTCATTTTCGTCCAAAAAACTATTCCGAACGAATGTTCCTTCCTTCGAAGTATTCCGAACGAAAGTTCCTTTTGAAAAATTTATTTAGCACATTTTCATAAAACATTTTAAGTCCAAAAGGTTTTTTAACGATTTGTTTCTGAAAATATTCAAAAATGTGAAAATTTCGGCAAACCATTATTCGGACGCTCGCTGTAATTTAAGAACCCATGGTTCTTAAATTACATAGGCATTGCAATTCAGAATAATTGAAAATGTACACTCCGTTAAAAAGTATCCAAACATTTCTTATTGTTAGCAATATATAGACGTTAAAATCAAGTAAAATATATAATTTTATTTAGTTAATGCCTTAATTCTTGGAACACAGTGTGTCTTTTAACTCTGAAGTACAGTTTGAGTGAATATAAAAAGAAGAGTAAGGGTGCGTCCCTGTTTTAGAATTCCAGTTCTTAAATATTGTTTGTATCGTGTAGCATAAAACATATTAATTGTTAGAATTTCGGCCTTATTACTTAGAACTGTGTATATAATCGGATGCATAAAGGGTGCAGTTAAGTCTTTTTCATGTTTTAAAATGCTTTTTTTTTTTTATGGTAAAAAGTATATTGTAATGGAAACATATCCAGTAACTCCAGGTTTGGGTAAAAAATTTAAACTAGATAAACATCGATTCTATTTCTATTCCTTATAAAGGAATTTTGTTATTTTAGATATTAGAACTATATTTCATGCTTTTGAAAACATTGTATACAGTATTTGATTGGCTTGTTCTTTAGTAGTTTCAAACATGTTAGCATTGTCTTGTAACAAATGTAACATATGTATAAACTTAGCATATCAAAAAATTCAAGGTTTGTAGTAACAATGGCCATTTTGTGTATGGTCAGTCTCACTATTTGTAAATATTTTGTATGGTTTGTTTACTGAAAAAAGTTGTTCGGGGGGCGGTGTCTGGTATGGGGAGCCGTGGGCCCCGTGGGGGGAGTTGTTTGCTTAATCCGCCCTGCACCCAATCAAACTGGTGTAATAATCTAGGTTATAGGTACCGGCGGTGCAGGCGGCGTTATGTTATGATACCCGCGACTTCGTGTGCGAAGAATTTGAATTATTATTATTTTTTTAATTCACGAATGTAAATGTTTCGTTATATGTTGAATGGAAAAATTAAAACTTCAGAAGGTTGATAATGCATAATTGGACGACTAACAGAAGTGTACTGTATACGTCTGCTCTTTTATTTAGGTAATTTGTTTATCTATGCTAACAAACTTTTGTATGCTACGTTTTTTGTTTAACGTTTTCTGCACGGATGTAGAGGTTTTGTGTGCTGGACACACGTGAACACGCCGCATATAGTTGCCCATGCAAAAAATATAGTTTTTCCAAATGTACGGCTACCACTTTGAGTGTCTGGCCCTGAGCCTGGAAAATGCTATTTTTAATGGAAATTGTTACCTTTTGAACTGGGATGGTAAATCCTTCGGTTTTATAGGAATGCGTAGAATTAAAAAAAAACTCTCTCCTCTCGCTATGCCATTCATAACAGTAGCTCGCAAGACGTTTCGACCTAAGTGTGTAAGTTGTAACCTTGTGCCATTGCGCAGTCTCGGTACATCGAACTTACGTATCAATAGTACTGGCACACCGACTTTTAATCTCAGCTTGTCGGAAGGTACCCCTGACAATTCTAAGGAGTTGAAGAACTCTACAGGATGTTTCTTGTTATTGCCCATTACCGTATCTACAGACAGATATTCTGTAATACATCCTTCCATTTGTGGCATATTTTTTTTCATTTAACTGACCTAAACTTTCATTAGTCAGTACCAAAATTACCCATTCAACAACCATTCTCTATTTCTCCTATTAGCTTGAAGTGCAGGATAAACCTTCCTTATCGGTTCCTCTGTGCCATGAACAATTTTGAAAAATTCCCCTTTCAATTTAGTACACTTTTGAATCTGTTTTAAACCTACCTTCACCAATTTTCAAAATATCAGTTATGAATCAGTGTCGTTAAGAACTCTCGTATTCTGAGTGAGTTTAAATTTTTTGTTGCAAAAGCGCGTGAATAAAAGATTTGCCGAAATAATGAGATGGTTTGAATTTTATTTACAACAATAAAAACATTGTTAAAATTCATGTTTTAAAACTTTTTGAAACATTGATTAAAAATGAACAAAATGTTTCATAGAAATAAGATTGGTCATTGAAAAGCTAATTTTTTATCTTTAAGATGATGTAAAAATGTTTTTTTGCGACAATAGGATCATAAGGATAGGATCATAGGATAAGTTATTACTGAAAAACGTTAAAATTTAAAGTATTTTTTAAATAATTTAAAATCTAATTAAAATTTCGGAAAATCCTTTCTTAGTGAGCACCTACTCCCCAAGAAGCAGTCACCTACCAAATTTCAGGTTTCTAGTCCCAATGGGTTGGGAGATTTCGTGATGAGTGAGTGAGCCATGGCATTTGCCTTTTATATATAAAGATATGACTTCTTTAAATTTATATAAATAGCATTTACGTAAGAGGCCATCCACATATTCTTTTCATATCTTCAAATTTTTCAATAGCAACCTTCACCGTTTCTTCTTTTAGGCGATTGTACACATTGATAACCCTCGGAATATAAAATTTCATGCAATTTGACGCAAAACAATAGCAAATGTAAGAGAAAGGAGATCTAAGAGTTGTCTCAATATATACAAATTAAGAAAAAGTCCATTCTTATGAAGCTTTTCTTCATTTCATTAGTTATTTCATTGCATTTCGTTAGTTGTCAATTAATCTCTGGGTCTTTTAACTCTTTTTGAAAAGATCTGCATTGAAAGATGTGAGGCAAAACATTTGTCAAAATATGAATCCAAAACTGCATATTTTTATTTTCATGTTCTGTTATGTGAAGAAAATTGAGATAAAACAATAAAAATATTTAACAAAAAAAATCTCTTAACATTCATCTCCTTATCCATAAATAAACATTGAACATAAAAACGTGAAGTTTCCAACTTAAATGTCGATATGAAAAGGCAGGTTTACAAATACTGTTGGATTGATATTTCATTATATCGTTATTAAAATTAATAAAATTATCTAATATCCTAAAAAAATAAATAAGGAACATTGAATAAAAATATTTCATGAGAATTACTATTTAGAGCAGCTGAAAAATGATAATTAGGCGGTCGTCTCCTTTATCAATGAAATATAATTTTCCTGATAAAGTTTTCACTAAACAAAAATTGTAATCAGTTGCGAAAATTTTGATATGTTATATTTAAATTGATTTATTTTTTTACTAGAAAGAATCGCAAATAAAATATGGATTCATACATCTTTAAATTTCTATATTAAACTGGCTGAGATGTCTCTATATTAAAATGTAAAGCCAGCATTAAATCCGTGGGGCCGGAGGGGGGAGAGGGTTCATGAAATTGTGACATTTTGTGACAAGGGGGAGAGAGGGGGTAACAAGAAGTGTGACATCACACATTTTGGTTAAAATAAAAACATTTAAAATCAGCAGATTAAATTTTGAAGTTATTTTGAAATTACCAGAATTTGAGGGTATTTTTCGAATCGGGGCTGAAACAACAACTTTCATGTGATTTTTTTTTCCAGTTATATTCCTTTCTTTTCGAAAAAGGCATTCAGGGTAGGTTCTGAGAATATAGTAGCAGCAGAAATTCTTCAACATTAGAAGAAACCCCCCCCCCCCCCTCCGTCACATCCTTGAAATGTCCAACAAAAGACAGGTCGCCCCACCTGGGTGAGTTTTAGAACTGGTAGTGGCACAAACAGGTTGATCTTATTGAGGCGTTTTTTTTTTTAAATTCAGTCTGTTTAATTTTGTGTTCATAAAGTAAAGATAACATTTATAGAAAAATATATCAAACTCCATTTAAAATTCCAAAATACTACTGTTTTCAATTTCTCTTTTATATTAATATTTTATTACAATTGTATATTAATTAGATTTTTTGTTGTAAACCTTAATCTTATTTCATACAAAATAAGTACACATATAATCATTAGTATTATTCTCACAAATGTCATTAAAACACATAAAGTTTAAAAATAAAATTAGAAATATATGATCTATAACGTAGTGCTTTGTTTCTGAACTGCAAGTATATGTTTATGTAATATAGCGTGACACGTGACAAGGGGGGGAGGGGGTATGGTGAAGTGTGACACTTTGTGACAAAGGGGGGGAGGGGGTCAAAAATGTTGGGAAAAAGGGTGACATCATTTATGGACGGCCCCCGTTCATAGATTTATTATTTTACTTTATCAGTTTTTATTTAATATTATATTGTCATTTAATCATAATTTTATAACTGCATTCAATAATATTTGGTTGAACTAACTTTTTTAAAAACCATGTTTTTATTAATTAATTTTACAAATCAAAGATTCTTAGAAATTTTTTTAAATTCCTTTCTCTGTATTTCGTCAGAACTGCAAAATGGAAATGGCTGAAATTTTGCTTAGGGATGTTTCAGTAGATGTTTTTTCTATTAACATCAAAATGTTTGTGTATTCCTATTCAATAATTTTTAAGATATAAATTGAAAGAGAACAAAATTTTAAAATATTACTTGAAATTTGAAAAAATGCTGTTTTGATTTGTGTTATATAACAGTTTATCATAAGTAAGAATTATTATAATCGACTGCTTATATCTAGAGATGTGTCGAAAAACGACAACCTTCATTTAAGATTAGAAGGCCTAAATTTCAGATGCTTATAATTCATCATCCGTTTCTTTGAAATGACAAAGTCTTATAGCGATTTTAATGTGGTCATTTTGAATTCACATTCCAAATTGGGTATTATTTGGAAAAATTTAGTTAATGAAAATTTTAATATAAAGATGACCCTCTGCTTTAACATAAATTATATGCACTTTTAAAAATCATTTTTCTAAGAGGATAGAGATTCCTGGTTTCAATGAAAATAGTTAGTTTCTGAGTAACGAAAAGCCTTATGATACCTTTTTGACTGACTGTCCATGGTGATACTGGCTTTCAATCAAAGTAAAACAAAACCTAGACAGATCATCTTGTAGCTGTATCAGAAGCCATAAATGGAGCACATCGAGATACACAAGTCCCTCATACTTCTTTCACTCAAAAAAAAAGAACAGTCCATTTTATAATGTCAAATTTTGTTCTTCGAAACTCCTGACTAATGTATATTTTACTTCTTCAGTACTCCTGGCTTTATACTACAACAAAACGATGCACCACCACATTTCTTAAAGAAGTGAGGAACTACCTTAATGCAATGCGTGTCAAATATTTAGGCACAACTATATTCCCTGTGAAATTATGTCAGTATTTTTTGAATGTAGACATCTATATTTTCTCAATACCTCATGTCTATGACAAAAATGAATTGTGTGTATCCATTTCATATTGTTCAGCCTGCTTTGTATTAGAAACTTGAAGACACGGTGTGCTAAAAGAATCATTTAGTTTTCCTAACACTAAATATTAGGCAAAAGTAATGTAGAGTTAAGTAGAAAAATTCCATAATTTTTTCAGTTAGCAATCTTCTTTCCTATTTCATTACCACTGTAGTTTTGAAAAGTATATATTAAACTATTAGAATTGGTGATGTAGAGTGGGTAAATACCCCAAAACTGGGTATTTTGCAAAAAAAAATAGTATTTTCAAATGGTGATTTAAAATGTAGCATAAAATTTATATATACCAAAAACTGGGTATTTGTAAAAAAAAGTGTTTGCAAATGGTGATTAAAAATGGAATATAAGATTTATAAATACCAAAAATTATTGCTATGTTGCAAAAAACAGCATTTGCAAATGGTGATTTAAAATGATGCGAAAAATTTACAAATACAAAAACTGGGCATTTTGCAACAAAAAAAGCATTTGTGAATGGTGATTCAAAATGAAACATATAATTCATATATCGAATGCATTGTTTATATTATTTTTAAATTAAAGTTTTCACTAAATTAAAAATACAATTGCTATTAGGATTCAGACTAAAATATTCCAGAACTCAAATGAGATTGGAGGATAATTTACTTTTTCTGATTGGAAGCAATGACACTTACAATGGAAAATAATTTCAAACACTGTTTATGTTATATAGATAGCTTCATAATTTTTTCGCAATATCAGGCTATAAGCCAGCCATGTTTTGATTTAATGAAGAGTGAATAAATAACTACACATGTATTAATATTACAGTAAATTCTATGCTGAAAGGTAAAAAGATGGATAAAAAAAAGAACTTGCTTGGAACTTTTTAAATCTAAAAGTGTACAATGGAAGCATTTTAACATTGAGTACAAACACACCAATGTAAGCAAAATAAAGAAACACATAACAGAATGTTTCAATGCCCTGTTGATTTAAAAAAGGTTTTTGAAAGGAATGCAATACTGAATTCCAACTAAGACAACTACATCAAAATTGGAGCTTCAAGAATATTTAAAACTGATGTTCAGAATCTAGATGAACCCTGCCTAAACAGTAAAATGTCTAGCACATTTCAAATAATACAGTGCAACAGGAATTCCACTATCACCTTTAAAAACTATTAGAATTGAAACATTTGCTAACTTTTTTTATCAGTATAATAGCTACTTTTTTTACTAATTAATCCAAAACGAATTATAAGTAAATGTATATTTAATTTAAGTTTCCATTATCAACTTTTTATGATACTAAAACCAAACTCAACATTTTCTTTTTTTAACTTTGTTAAAATAACTCGCTTTTTTTTTAAAAAAACCCGCAAATACAAATTATTCATTTACTCATTGTAATTAAAAAGGTTGACATTTAAATCTCATATTTTATGTAACTTGCATAATGCAGTAGCTCGCTTTCTAAAAAAGCAGCAAAGACATTATTTACTCATTATAATTATAAAAGGCTGGCATTTAAAGCACATATTTTATGTAAGATACATAATAAAGTATTTGATTGTTTTTTCTAATTAACTCTTTTAGCTTTTAATAAAATTAAAAAAGTTGTAAAAGGGTCATGTGTTTCTAGTTTTTGTCCCTCACCTTATATGATATGATGTATATATACATAGCAATATCATATTACACCCTAGTGCATGCATTTTACATGAATAGAATTAAATAATAATACCCATTTTGTGTATTTACCCTTAAAAATAAAAACTTGGGTATTTTACATCACGGATTCAAATTGTTAATTTTAGTTAATTTTTTATTTAAATTATTTTTTAATTTTTTGCATAGTTAACACGCTGTTTTTATTTATGTCTTCGGTAAGAGTTTATCAACTAGAATTTTCATATAAAGTAATTTCATTAGCATGTTTGTTGAGAATGATAAAATATGCTTTTTTTCCATTTAACTGTGTTCATTTGCAATATTTCACCTACTTGCCAATCATACATCCGATAAAGAAGAGTACATGCTACAAAATATTTCATTTAGAAACCATCAACATCGCTTAAGAATCATTTCTCCAAATGTCTTTTTCTTAAAAGTTGTGATAAATTGTTAATATTCTGGATATTTTAATAAAACATAAAAAGTATTTAGCTATATACAGTCTTAGCTTGACTTTGCAAAATAATTGACCTTAAATTGATCATCATTAAAGCAAAATATTAAAAAAAATTTGCATTCATGTAAAATTATAGTTCTATTTCAGTTGTTCTCATAGAACTTTATAATACAGTAGCCTTAGACAACTTTTTCGAATAACATTTATTAATAAATTCTAAACTGAAAAAAATGAGAAAATTTTTAAGATATGAATATCATTTCCTATTATTTTTCCATTCTAATTTTTATACAAAAGGTTTAAAATAAAGTTTATTAGTAAAAGTTAAGCAAATAGGGAAAATAAGCTTGCATGAAGGACCAACACTTTACAGACATTTTCTTCAGAGAAAGTGGAATGAAATACAAAATACAATTGTTGGCTTCAAAAATTTATTTAATTTATAGAATTCAATACCATCATTCATTCATGCAACGCCACAAAAAAAAGTTAATCTGCATTTGAGATACAGCAGTTTATATTTTTAAAACATGCTCAAACAACAATTTTTAGCACTAAGTAAATATAATGTAAAAACTAGACATAGTTCAGCATATAATAATAGTTTTAGAAATTACTTTTCAATCTGTCATTTAAAAAATATTTTTAATTATTAGGGATAAAGCATTATTCACATACATCTCATATTAGAATGAATTTATATTGCAACTATACCCATGCTCATTCTAAAAAATATCAAAAGAATCAAATGAATTATCCAACTACATATTGTTACAAAGATATAAAGTCGTTTCCCTGAGATGCTAGACTTGGCGACAAACTTGGCGACTTGGCTATAAATTTGGCGACCTTGGCGACAAATTTGGTGACCATTTTGGGGACTTGGCGGCAAAGTTGGCGACTTTGGCGACAAAGGGAATTTTCTAGAAGGACCTCAAATTTTCCACCTATTTCTACTGGTTTCATGAACTTTCTAGAGATTACGTCACTTCCTACGTAATGAAGTCACTTCCTGTTGAAAAGTATAAAGGCAAGCTCTCAAGCCAAGAAGAGTCAGTTGGATTTTGATCGGCAAGCAAGCTGGTGAGCTAATGAGAAACCTTTGACGCTGTATTGAGATTTAATGATAGCCTCTGTTGTGAATTCTTACTAGTGCTGTGTAATACTTGTGCTACATTTCTTTTCCTAGAATGTTTGTAAAATAAAGAGCTTTATTTTTTTTAAGTCCTGCTTACTGGATTGCATTCACGTACACCCACAAGACAATTTTGTCACATTTGAAAATATTTATTGGAAAATAATCATCATAGATAAATTACCTCCCCCCCCCCTCCGCCCAGTATAGAAGAACAGAAAACTTTTCATTTAAGTACTTATTAATGTGTAATAAATTAATTTAAGAAGAACAGCTATATATCATAATCCAAATTGCTCTGAAAAATTTAGTTAAGAACCCTTCTAATAACAATTATCAAAACTGTCATTAAATATCAATATATTATCAAAATTAATAAATAAATCGAATGATGACGATGGGGTTATTTGAGATGTACGTAAATAAGTTGAACTTGCTTCATTATTGTTTATATAAAACCTAACTTCGGCCTTGTAAACAATGTACTATCTGAGAAACAAGAGTCGATTAAGTAATTAACGGTCGTTTCAATTCAAAGAAAGCAATTTTTGTAAAGTTGAAAATAGATGGTATTTAAGTTATGAATTTTCAATTTCTGATGTTTGTTGATGACGAAAATCTATTTAGAAGCAAGTTCAAAACATGACACGACTAACAACAGATATACAGAAACAAATCTACGGAAAACTCCCAAAAGCTGAAAAACTCCTTGCAGTGAATTACGTCACAAGTGACGACGCCAGAAGAGACAGCCAATGAGGAGGCTCGAAAATCTCTGCGGTGTGAGTGAATGTAAAGGATGTGAATATGCATCCCGGCAGCATGTTATCGTTACCAGATCGAGCGTTGGTGGTTAAACTTTTCTGCAAGAATGGTGAATCCACAGCTATTGCATTAAGAAAGTTTCGTACGGAAGAAGGACCGAAGGCGTATAAAAGCCCTATTTCATTGAATGGAATACTGAATTTTTTTTTATTCATGGAAAAAAAATCCAATGCCTCTCTGATCATATTCGAACAAACCTAAATTTTTTCCGAGCATTACTTCTTTTATTATGGATTTTTGAAGTTTGCACGAATTTATGACTCACCCGGTACTTTAAACCTTCACTGAGCCACGTTAAAGGAAGAATGCTCAAACGTCATTCGTATATATTTGAACTACGTAGAAAAAAGAGCCACCTGATGAGATATCGGAGGCCCTGGTGGCTTGTCTCGGCTTCAGGACCATAGAGTATGAAAGAAATCCTATTCTACCGTAGATCCACCACTACGTCAGCCTGGTGCACCGGAAATCTGCCTCAGCTAAATGTCCTTCTGTTGGTGTGGAAATTTGAAGAGGAGTATTCGGGTTCAGATGGGGTTATCGACCATAAGACGGATGGTGCGTCCCAAAAGGATCCTTGTGTTCTTTCAAAACGGGATGTTAATCTCAGTACACTGCAACTAAACTGATGTAGAATTTCCCTTTCATTACATATCTTAAGGGGACATGGCACCCAAAAATTTTTTTCTACAATTTTGATTAATTTTTTAAAATTTTGTTGTACATAGATGTAAACTGTGCAGAAACTTAAATTTTTAAAATACTTTTCGGGTTCAAAAATTAGAAATTTAAAAATTTTAATTTTTTTAAAAAATTAAGTCTTTTTTTAAAATGTTTCTTCTCATGCAATTTTTAATATTTTTCTCCAAATTTTTTTGATAAGGACCTCTCAATGTACTTAACAGAAATAGGGATCGTTTTTAGATACCTACAGTAGTTTCTGAGGGAAAAAAATTTTTCAAAATTTTGTGAAAATTTTTGGAAAATATCAGAATTTTTCACTTTGTATATTTAATTATCTAATGTGAAGCTAACTCTTTCAATATGTTACCCTAAAATATGGCTGCTCGAACGTAATTTGAATATAAATCCGGTGAAACACGGTAGGCAGAAAACAGGTTGAAGTAGTAAAATTGCGTCTAGTTCAAATATCATTACGGAACGTCACAGATTTGCTCAAAACAAATTATTTTGTTTTACGATTTGCTCTCAGTTTCCCTTGGTTATTTTTAACCTGCAAATCACACACCTTTGAACAAAAAGATTCATGAGGAGAAAGAGGGAGAGTGAATTATGTCACATCGCGCGATCACTAAAGCCGATGAAAAATTGTGGCAGTTTAAACTTGCGTCATTTCGTAACCTCAAAAAATAAATGATTCCCAGATAAGAATCTAAAATTAACGCCATCCTCGATGAGTGAAGGAAGGGAATGCTTTCTGCCTTTGTAAAGTAAATATTTTTTGACTACGGTTAAATGAGAGCTGATGCAATTTCCCATCTTCGGATTATCGCCTGATAATCTGGCCTTCCTCTCTCGCTCCCTCGATTTCATGCTGGAAGGAAAAAAATCCGAGCTGAATTTTATCGCCAAGAATGTGTTTATACATGCTAAAAAGGGTTGAAAATAACCTTTTTTCAACCCTTTGCACTGAATTTTTGTCACGGCAAACGAAAATTTTTTATTAGATTATGAATCAGCAAAACTACATTATAACACGAAATTAATTAAGCAAGAAACGATCTTGTGGTTTTAACCCTTTGAGTACTGAATTATTTGAAGATTTTTATGCCCATGGGACGGATTTAATTTGTCGCTATATGGATTAATATGTAAAAGTAATACATTTTATTTGGAATATACTTATATAGGTGATATAAATATATTTTTGAAACAGCATTTTAGTTACAAAATATAAATAAATATATAAATGAAACAAAATATAAATATTTATATAGAACAAGAACCAACTTAAAGTCTAATAATTTTGTACCGTGTGGTACTTTTCAAAACATGTCGGTAAATGCAAAGGTACCTAGCATTGTTTGCATTGCCAAGTGGTTTCTTTTCTTATTTTATGTTTATAACATACGCGACACCGTTTTGTAGGTGTTTCTTTAATTCTGTTGCCGGAATATTCTCCGGAAAATGTGCTCAATTTTTCGCTTGCAAACGATGTGTCGCATCGCTACTTGTAGGACGCCCACGGATATTATAATTTGTTAGGCCCACTTGCGCCAATAATTCTTCTTAAATTCAGATGACGAGTCAGACTCGTCCACCGTAACTTCGCCCAAGTAAGCAGATGACGAGTCTCACTCGTCCACCGTAACTTCGCCCAAGTAAGCAGATGACGAGTCTCACTCGTCAAATGTACCCAAAGGGTTAATATATTTTCATATTACTGGCAGAATCATTGACTTTGCTCCTGAGAAAGCAAAAAAGGGATATTTTTTTTGTTCTTGAACTTCAACGCGAGAGAGAATTCGCATCGTCTTTTTAAAGATAAGTGTGTGTTAGGATATGGTGATAGTATGTTAATTTATCAAAATATGAAATTATTTACTGTGCAGTCACATATAAACAGCACAGATTCAAGCGCATCTCTTTAGTGAATCTCTCAATTGCAAAGAATAATACTTAGTCCAGTGAGTTAAATAATCTCCAAACTGTACAGAAAAACACTTACGGTTGTTTGGGGGTGATATTGCATTGTTTAATTTTAAGCCCCATATCAAACTTTCATATATTTTGAGCCTTGCATAAAATTTGGTTAAATGAATAACAAAATACTTTCTTTGCGTGAAGACAAATGTTAGCATGGTGACAAGCACCAGATCTGATTAATGTTTGCCAAACACTCATTAACACCTTAAGAGTCGCATTTTATTTGTTATCTAATAAGAAAACCCCTCCTGTTTTGGAAAGTTTTGGAATCTAAGAAAGCATAGAGTTCTTGAGATGCTTATGGATTCTACGTAATTTTTGTATCAAATTATAAAGCTAATTAATGATTAAATTTTAGTTTTAAGCCTAAAAATGCGATAATTCGATGCACTTCAATATGACGGGCGTGACGGTTAAAGGGTTAAAATATATTAATGAGTTGTGAAGATTTAGAGAATGGCATGATGGGAGGCATGAAGCTTTTAAAACGCAAGGAACGAATAGATTTTACGCATAAAGCCAATGACTTGCACATATTTAAAATTTGATGTTGATATGTTTGAGCTCGTCTGTTGTATCATTTGAGGCAAGATCAGCATTTCCCCGAAGCATTTAATTCAAAACATGTCGATGTACTCACACATAGTTATACAGAGAGAACGGGGGCTACATCAGAATGTAAAAAGCTTTCATATGTAAGAGTAACCAGAAACGGAGTAATTTTATACACCGTTGTTGATTCCAATAATGAAATTTGAGACCATTTGAATCCGCTAGAATCATTCGTAGTGCAAAAGAGAAGATAATTTAGATTCAGACACAAAAAAATGTAGGCAGTTGTGCACTAAAAGGAAATATGCGAATTAAAAAAACAAGATTGCCACCTCGAGGTATTAATATTAGCTTCGTCATCATGCCCATTCAAGACTAGTAAAAATAATGTAAGAATGTCTCATTTAGAGTTCAAAGTCCGGCTCGTCAGTAAGCTTCATATCAAAAAGCTATTAAGTGAAAAATCAAGCCTCAGATTATTTGTTTGCCATTTTAAGTAGAAACATACTTGGACTTAAAACTGTACTGTTCAGATTGCACAAGCATAAAATTTTTATAACATCAAGGAAGCTTATATTGACTGAAATGATTACAATAGAAAGCTAAAAAGGTTTCTGAGGAATTTTTTTAATGCATTAGGGAAGAGGGAGCATAAGTGCATTATATTAAGAGAAGAAAAGAAAGTCTGCCGTATAGAATTAAATAGATCGTAGTCGCCAAAACTGTAGTTTATTATAAAACAAAGAGAGAATTTTTTATTTTCCATTTAAGAAATTTTAAAAAATGTTTATTGAAAGAAATTTGTTCATGTATTAGTTGATAAAATATGCAAATATTTGTTAGCCTTTTGTTCATTCATGAAATGCTTTAATATTAACTTGATGTATAAATAGAATTTTTCGGATCACTTTCTTTTCGTACATGTATTCACACTTCTAAAATTTTTTAAAAAATTACGATACGTAGGAAAATAAAATGTTTTACAATAGACTGTGATTCTTCAAGAGGAAAGATGCAACGATTATACTAGCCTTAATGCCTTGTAATTCATACTTCATCGTATTTGAATGTTTAGTATTAAAATAATTCTCTACCAGTGTCTTAGGGCTCTTTGAGTGTTTTGTAGGAAACAATGGTTAGTTATTCAATAGTTATATCCGGAAAAAAACAAGGCACATTTTGTTTTATACAATGAATCATTAAGTTCTTTCGAATATACTTCTATAAATATTTATGTACACGAATTTTGGATATAAAATTGAAATTACTTTATTCAAAGCATTTTAACCATCAATATTAATATTAATGATTAAACTGCTTAAAATTAAATAAATAGCCATTTTAAAATACAATTATTATTTATAAAAATAATTGTAACGCTTAAAAGTAAGCAAAATTAAAAATTACCAAGTTAAACGTAATGAATGACAAGTCAAAATGCACAAGTATATATGCGTTATGAGTTCAGAGAGTCCCCAAGAACAGAGCACAACAAAGAAGGCCAAGAGAAGGGCCTTCAACAAATTTAATCTGACCCTAGTCCAAGGAACTCAACAGGATAAATCATTGAGCTTGAATATCAATTAAAACGCAATACAACTTAATTTTTCTTTTATTTTCAGGGATGACTGCTGAAGGTAATACATTTTGATTTACACTATCAAAGCAAAGGAAAGAAAGTAAAAATTTGAAATATAATTTGATACAGAACTTAAAACCGATTAAAACAAGATTGACCAGTTATGCAAATCTAAATAAATTCCTCTTTATTAGAAGTAAATAATTTTCGATAACCTAAATAGTCAGAATGTTCTAGAAACTTCATTTAATAGGGATTGAGAGACTCGACAAGATACTATTTTCTGGAAAAAGAAGGTCACGAACTTTTATCTGTGTTTTTGAGAAACTATTCTAAATATTAACATTACATGTGACCAGCGCTTTTTATTAAGACCACTGCTGCGATTTAAAAAGCTGTTCTTGACATTGACTGATAAAACGATCATTGTAAACTATTACAAGATAAAATAGCTTATATGTAACCTAAAACGTGAAATGAACACACGTGAATGAAAACAGCCGTTGTTAAAAATCACTTGCTCATTGGACGAACACAAGTTTTTTCTAGATGTGCATCACATAGTAAAGGAAGAAGAATACGTTTCGTATCATGGTTTCCAAGTCACCTCGAAAGCTATGAGATAGCTAAAAATATTGTAACGATAAATAATGTTACAAAACTTTTTCTCCTGAATCTATCGTGAATCAAAACAAAACTAAATTCTAGGAAGAAATACTAGAGCACGGACAAGAAACTGTTTCGGAGATGCGATAAATATTTTTCAAAATATGTGACAGTTTTCTAAGTGCACGTGAAAGAAAGATGCACAAGGTCATTCAAGCATTCATGTCATATTGTGTCAACTCAAAATGGAAACAATTCACACATCCGTGATGCATGCTAAATGCTTAATTTTGAAATCAATTACACTAAATGCTTGATTTTGTAGTCAATTGCACTAAATGCTTAATTTTGAAATCAATTGCACTAAATGCTTAATTTTGAAATCAATTGCACTAAATGTTTAATTTTGAAATCAATTGCACTAAATGGTTAATTTTGAAATTAATTGCACATCTTTATGGAGGTAAAAGGGCATAACACAGTATAGGATAACGTTCAGTTAAATTCTAAAGGATATGCTCAACTACGTTTGTTATATGACGGTATGGCATCAGGAACAGAGGCATGGACGACGTTCTGTCTTATGAAGGTTACGTCTCTTATATTGACTCCATTAGATGATTAAATTTCTTTCGCATCTTTGAAATGCAATAATTAAGGCTACGTGCATTGAAACATAGTTCAAAATATTTTATGGAGTAAATTAATGAAAAATTATGAAACAATACAAAAATATACATGATGTATATATTTTTTAAAACTATGTCTGCATAATTTCTAAGAAAGTTAAGACTAAGAGATTTAATTATACTTTTATCAACTCCTGAAGTGTTTTTATTTTAAACAAATTCTTTTGCTTTGTTATGCATTTGTAGGGGTCGTGACATACTCTCGAAATTTTCTTTCTCAACATGCATATTTTAGTAAGAGAGGGGGATAATACTTTTTTCTCTAAATATTAAAATTAATTAATTTATCTCAATTTTACTTTAAAATATTTAGTTATTATTTCTCTAATTTATTCACTTTCATCTTATTTACACAGCGATTCATCAACTCTCTAATTAGCAATAAATTTTAACCCTGTATGTTTTATAACATTTAATATAAAAATCTGTTTAATGATCGTGTTTAATATTTATAGAAGTTTCCTTCACAAAATTATTTTATAAAATAATATATGGTCAATGGCAGCTATTAATAGTACGTGATTTGTGTTTAAAATGAGGAAGTACGAATTAAATCAGCGCTACGCATTAGCTTAAGCCTAATGCCATTGGCGATGTAGGCAAATTAGCCCACACTCTCCCAACTAAATATTCCAGAGATATTTCAAATAGCAAATGTTCCATTTTCAAAGATGAGTCGTAAACATTTCATTTCAATATTTGTAGAATGTTATTACCATGTATAAATGTTTCTTCAGTATAGTTGAGTAGAAGATCAAAGATAATCGATATAATAAAGACTGGAACACCAAGTGGAAACACAAAATTTTCTTTCAATTCAAAAACTATTATTTTTTATACATAATATGTCTATTATTCCGTGTTTCTTATTAATAGTGATAGAATTTATGTATAGTATATACGTACTTTGTAAAAATGTGATGTTGTTCATACATCACAGAGTCAATATCATTCTCCGTTTCTGGATTATAACTGTAAATTATAGGGAAAAATCCATAACTACTAGTAGATTGTGATTATTTTAAAAAGAAATCGCACCTCCCACGATCCTAAAGTATGTGCTCTACTTTTGATAAGGAAAATATACACTAAGTGATATATCACTCTTAATTATATTCGAAAGTCTCGGTCTCATACCGTGCATTGATGGATCCTTATCTTAACACGCTTACAAGGAAAAAGAGCCCTATAATGATTACGACAACGAAACTTCATCCTCTCTGGCCTCCCTCAGAAGCTAAGCATAACAAACATTTGATTGCTTCTGTCGTTGAGGACGTTAATGAAGAAAGCCAATTTTTGAGGAAAATGAAATTAATTTTAAGGTATACATTATAACTGCTATCTGATTTAGGAATACTTTATCATATTAGATAAGGATATTTTATTCAACCTCTGACCTACATTACCGGAACCGGCCACGGATAATCATTCTCCCGATGTTATCAATAACAAACGAAACGACAGTTTACTTTTCGATCGATACCTTATCCTCGGTAGTATTAATGATGAACGAAGTTCGACTTCTAATCAGAACTGGCGATGAAAACTTATTTAGACCAGTACTGAAGGTTATGTAAATTGGAAAGGCTTTGCTATTTGAATTTGGAGACACCAGATAAAAAAATGTCAGCTGATAATAACATTCTGGAAACAACAAATCAGATTTCATGTCACAGCTTACCTTAAAGTAGCCTGGGTAAAATTTCGCTGTGGCTGCGACTTTTAGAATTGACACATCTGAAGATTTAATTGAGAAATATTTCTTCATTCAGTAAGCATAGCCTTCTAGGAAATTGAATGAAGAATAATTCTGAAAATTTTAAACAACCACGCAGTGACTTCTCTGGAATATGAAGTCATAATAACCGCTACCTGGAAAGTGATTTCATCCCTTTCATGTTTTATCCCTATAAAGCCTCCCTGATTTTATATTGAAATTCTCTTAAAATTAATGACGGCTATTAAAGTACAGTAATTTGACTTTCTTCGCATTCTTCATGTTCTGAAATTATTTTGTATTATCCTCCCCGGGAGAGGGCACCACAAGTACGCGGATGAGAAGCTGACGGATAAGTAAGCGGGTTATCACTTCTCCTGGGAGTATAGTAATGGTGGGGGTACTGTTCCCCCTCCATTACCTCCTTCGTGAGTAGTCGTGCAATGGCCGGTGATGGCAATTAGGACTCCGGCCTCAGTATTCGAGCTATTGCAGCGACTGTCAATCACAGGTCCCTGGATTCCTAGGCAGGACAGGGGTAACACGGCTTACGGTTACTTTCTCGTTTATGAGGTATACAAAGGAAAAGTATTATAATTGTCAAAGAATTTGACCGCGAGATTTTGATGAAACTCCACCTCTATACCTCCAAGAGTCCAAAAAAGCCATTTTTGGAATTTTTTCGATCTTATATGATAACTGAAACACAGCGAAATAGGCGGACGAAATTTGGTTTGAGACACAACACCCAAATTCACCCATCTGCTTCAATCTATCTGCCCGTCCTTTTGTAAGTAGATAGAGTAATTCAAAAAAGCAGAGAGCTAGAAGGTTTAAGTTAAGTATATGGTCTTATCAGAATATTTATAGATTTGGATCTTATTTTGAACCAAGTCCATCAAAGGATGACTGTCTTTCGATCTGTCTCTTTTTGTCTGTCGACTGCCCAAGCCAACAAGACGTCGACAAAATTCTAGAACGTATCGGCAACAATCCTTCCCTAAAAAAAATAATGCCAATTCCCATCAAGAAACACCTTCCGAAGCGCATAATTTATGGTCTCGAAAAAGAATTCACGAAGGAAGAAATGGAAGCAGCTCTTTCACAAACCTTCAAAGATATACACAAAGACCTGAAAGTCCTGTTCCTCATCAAAGGACGCACCGGCAAGATCCACTGGGTTTTCCAAACTCCAGTGTACATTTACAGACAGCTCAGGAGAAAACAAAAGCTTACCATCGAATCGACTAGGAAACCCATACAGTCAAATAATTCTTGAGTGCCAGAAAATGTTCCAAATGCCAAATCTCTGAACACACATCCACCCACTGCAGAGCAGAAAGGAATTTTTGTGGCTTCTGCACTGGAAACCACAGAATTACAGACTTTCTCAGCAGGCGCCCCAGTTGCATCAAATTCAGAGTGCATAATTCTAATTACAAGACGAAGTACAGAACGGACCGCGCCTGTATAGATCACACTTGCCCAATCTACTCAGACAAAATAAAGTCATATCCAAGAATACGATTTATTAACAGCCATAGATAAATGGACACCACATGCAACTTTTTTCCAACACTCACCTCACCAGCAGCATCCAGCTAGTTCATCAACCACGAATAAGACAACTTTCTTACAAATTAATCTTAGGAAATCAAAAATAGAAACCCCAGCCTTGTTAGACGCCAGCAATTCCCACAATCCCTCTCTCTTCCTAGTCCAGGAACCATATATACTGGACGGAAGAATAGCGGGTATCCCAAGATCCTGGAAACAGTGCCTCTCTAAGGGCAGGGATTATTTCCCTGCCATCTTGCAATAAACCAGTATTCCTCCAATCAACGGTTAACTCAACAGCACTCAAAATGCAAACCGAACAAGGCCCACTGACAGTCATCTCCGTCTACTCCTCTCCCTACAACAACATCATAGAAACACTGCAGGAATTCAGCTCTATCCTCACAGACCTAAGTGATGAAAGGGTCTTGATCGGCGCAGACCTCAATGCACATAGAAGGATTTGGGGCTATGCTAACGAATATACAAGAGGGGCCCAAGTGGAGGACTTTCTGCTAGCCCAACAAGTCTACCTTCTAAATCAAACTCCCCTTCCACATTTGAACACTACGGCATAAAAGGATGGCTAGACCTGTCTTTCTATGCTCAGGACTTCGCCAACTCCTGCGCATAGAAAGTTCTAGGAGATTACACCCACAGCGATCACAATTATATCCTTATAGAAGCTCTTTTCTCGCGATCACACTACAGCTACCCAAGATTCAAGACGGCCTATGGAGGACACAGAAGGATGCTACAGAACCTTAGCCAAAAACAAATCAGTTAGTGCAACAGATAAAATAAAGTAACACAAAGATCATCTAGCGAAGGCAATGGAAGAGCTCCAATAGGCAATCTTCACCACATGTATAAAGGCATACAAGATCAAAAAGTTTAAACTAAAAATAAACAACAACTGGTGGAATCAGAACCTGCAGATAAAAAAAGAAATACAAGCCCTAAAAAGAAGAACTAACAAGTCTCAAGAAGACAATAAACGGAAATATCAACTGTTCTTTTCCAAAAAACAAGCAGAGCTAAAAAGGGCGGCGAAAAAGGCAAAGAGGAATTCTTTCCCGAACACCTGCACAAAAACAACAGACCCATATGACCGGCCTTACAAAGCAGTGTTCAAGAATAAGCATCCTCCAGCGGAGCTCTTCAAGCAATTGGTAAATCCAAGCAGTGAAGATACCAAATCATTCGCCCTTAAAATACTTCAGGAACTCTACCCTCCATCCCAATCACCAGTTCCTCCACCCAACTGCCTCCACTAATGCAAGAACCTCAAATTACAAAAAACGAGATAAAAAGAATACTGAAAAAAGACCCCAAGATTCGATGCAATAGACTATATCGTACTCAAAGAAGTCAACAATAGCTGCCCTGAAATCCTCCACACCTTTTACAATAAATGTTACCAACTGCACTGTTTCCCAGAACCACTGAAAAGGGAATTATCGTCCTTTTCCACAAGGACGGTAAAGAAGCAAATAAAATTAAATCCTAGAGACCCGTGACACTGCTTCCAACCATAGGCAAAGTACTTGAACAGATCCTTCTCCGAAGACTCAACAACTCGCTCAAAAAGAAAAACTCACTTCATAACAGCCAGTTCGGTTTTCGAGAGGGCAGATCCACTGATGACGCCATCCACCAATTGGTTGAAAAGATACAAGATGCTAAAAGCAAGAAATTACACACAATGTTTATCTCCCTGAACATCCAAGGAGCCTTTGACCATCTGCAATATAATTCAATTTGCAATAGCCTGGATGAAATCAACTCCCTCTCTCATACAATAGAAACCTTTAAAGATATACTTAATGATAGGAAGGTTACCATCCAAACAGCCCAATGCCCAGTCAGCTGGTCACAACAGCAGGGATGCGCCCAAGGTTCCTGCACAGATCCATTGTTCTGGAACCTAGTGGCAAATGAGATCATATCCGAGAAATGGCAACCAAACCTACATTTACAAATCCTTGCTGATGCTTTTATTTTCGTCATTAGCGAAACCACGGAGCAAAGTTAAAAGCTACGGCACAAGTAGTCCTCACGAAATTCCAACACTGAACTGACAAACACCAACTCAAGGTATCTACAGAAAACTCCACCACCATCCTCATCAGCATATTAGTAAGTGGTCCTCGAGTAAAATGGGATAATCAAATAATTAAAAAATCTACCTCCCTTTAATATCTAGGAGTAATAATACACAACAAGCTTAATTGGGCCGATCACCTCATCAACATTAAAACTAAACTAACTCACCTCCACCAAAAAGACAAGAATAGCCGGAACAAACTGCGGACTAAACAAAGACCTCAAGAGAAGGTTGTATAAAACAGTGGCAGAGCGGATGATTCTTCTTTGGGCTGCAGCATGGGCCTATCCACTATCAGCCAGACAATCCAGGCAATTGAATTCAATTCAGAGGAAGTTCCTGCTTAACATCACAGGGGCATATTCCACTCACTACGCCAACAGCCCACTCAAGGTCATAGAAGGGATCATACCGCTCCACATCAAAGCAAAACAGGAAGCGACCTACGTCAGAACTGCCAGACTACGCAAAGCATCTAATTACAACAACATCAAATTCAACCACAGTAACTATGAGGACGGCACAACATCCACCAAATACCATCCAGCAATTTTTCAACTAGAAGACAGAATCTCTCTAAATAAGCAATTCCTTCCAGTACCCGGCCTCAACATTTACACGGACGGCTCAATGATAGACAACAAAACAGGCTGCGCCTTCTGTGTCAAGGAGAAGACACAGCGAAATACGAATGGATGGCTCAACGTCGTCCCCTCAACACAGTCTTCCAAGCAGAGCTTCTTGCAATACGACAGACCTGTCTTTGGGCAAGCAAGACCAACCAACAGGTTAATGTATGGTCAGACAGCGAGTCGATCTTCCATTCAATTGACACCAAGAGCCCTATTGCTCAACAAACACAGGAAATCCTACTGAAATCTGCAAACATCAAATTTGGATGGATTAGGGCTTACGTCGGATACAGCGGAATCAAGCGGCAGACGAACTAGCCAAGAAAGCAACACAGGATTGAACCCCCACATACATCCCAGCGCCAAGAAGCCATATGAAGAGTCTATTACAAAAAGAGTCCATCATCCGCTGGCAAACCGAATGGGACAATGGAGAAACAGGCAGAAGTGTTTACAACGTTTTGCCTAAAGTCAAGAAAACTCTTTCTCCTTGGCAAAGGCCGAAATAGTGTTCGTCACGGGCCATTCTCGACATATCTTAAACGATTCAACATCAGAAACAGCGATTCCTGTGGCTGCGAATACCTGGGAAATCCCCTAACTATGCTACAAGTTGCCTGTTTATAACCTCATGCCACCTAACAAAACCGTCAGCTGACCTAGAACCACTTTGGTGGAAAAGAGTTCTGAACAACAACATTTCTAGGGCGAAAATCAGAAAACTCATCCACTCTATCGCCGAAAACAAAGCACTCTTTTTTCCAAAAGATGGCGACAACAACTAGCCACAGACTCAATTAACCCTAGGTCCTCATCTTCTCTCTTCTGCCATACAAAAGGCACCACCCTCTCAAAGTCATCAACACAAAGAGAAAACCATCCATATTTTCTTAATACATTACTGGACATTTCTAAAAACCTACCACAGGTAGTTGTTACTCTGATGTCAAGCCAATAGTAAAGAGAATCAAGACTTTCAGTCTCAGTCTCGTACGGGGCCTTGATACTCTTCGTTGCTAATGTAAATTTCTACATGTAATTTAACTTACAATTCTACTAGTATACATGACTTTTCACAACCTGAACCCAACACAACGACCCAGTTTTGTAGAGGGACAGCAACTGTAATACTTCAATGTACAAAACTGTTTTATTTCTTTTAATGCGCAGTTTTATTCTTTTGTATTCTTATATATAAAATTTAGTTTTTTTTTCTCTTGCTTTTTCAATGAAGTTTCACGCAAACCCAACCAACCGACAGGGAGCCGTCCTGGCTCCGAGTTCGGGGTTATGCTGTGGTGTTAATGTCTCTTTATTTGTATTTGGAAACTATAACTTAACGCAGAGGTTTAGATAAATAAAATTTGATCTTGTCTCCAAACTATAGATCTGCAACAAATTTTGGTTCCAATTGAAGGAAGGAAGAAAAGAAGATGTCTAACTGCATGCACGATTTTCTTCGCTATACTACGAAGCACACAATGCGTCACATTATGCAAGTTTACCAGAAGAACACTTTCAATGGTTTTTTTCCTTAAACACTGAATCCTTAGATTCGTAAAACTAAAAAAATTTTGGTTGAATAAAATTCTTTCTAACCCGGCCCCGGTTTCCATAAGGCCGGCCTGGTTGCAATGCATGACATAAACCGCATACGCCTATCATTTGCATCCTACAATGTGCTTACATTGTTTACATTCTGTGCAAACTTATTGAGCAAAAAAAAAACATTACTGTTGAGATTTTGGCTGTTATGCTAAAGAGAAAGATAATTTTTATAAGAAAATTTTTTCGAGATTACGCTTGATAATTCTAAGATGTTGAAAACATGGACTGTGGAAATCCAAAGGAAATTTTTTAGACTACATCATGCAAAGTGCTGAGTTCTTTTAGACCTAAAGATTGTTTCAATGATGATGTACATAATAATTAACTAACTTTTGTAAACAATAAGTAATCTAATAAATAATTCGAATAATATTAGCTTCGCTTCAATTAAAATTTCTTAGAATTTATAATGCATTAAGCATTATAAATTCTAAGAAACGGTAATGTTAGAATTGCTCTAATAATTCAAATGAACACGGATTATTTGAATTTAAAAAGAGATCGAAACTAAATGAAAACTTAACTGAAAACTAACCAAAAAAACTTGTTTAAAGTTCTAATATACGAACTGATGATGTTGCCGACAAAAATATGAAACAAAAAAATGTAGTTATTTCGATCAACAAAAGAATTGTTATTATCGTGCCAATTGGTCGACGCGGAATAAATTCAAAATTTTAATTGGCGCTGGTCACTTAATTTTTATCATGTGAGCAATTAGTTTATTCTTTTAAAGCCAGCCATTTTGTGAATTCTCTTATTCCTTTTTACCACTTTTCGGATTATGCCAATGCGAATACGTAAGAAAATTTAATTTGTGTTGAAGATTGGAATTTTAAATTTTTTGCTTGTTTCTTCAAGTACTTCTCCCAACAATCAGAAATTTTCAAAGCTGTATATGTAAATGAACTCCCTTTAAAAGATTTTTACAATGCAATGGTGCAAGGCCAACGGATGGTGATGCACGAGAGCTAGAAGATTTAAGGACCTTTCAAAGCCATTAATGTATTTAAGCAAGAGTGACAAATCAGACAAATAGCGAGCTGTGAAAATTCGGTAGAATTTCAAATTATTCAAAATCTTGACTTGATACACAAACATATATATATATATATATAATTTCTAACAATTTAATTAGCAAAAAGTGTAGATTTTTAATTATTAAAAATTTAATTATGTTTCGCCATATCATTTTGCAAAGCTACTTAACTTTTTGTGCCCTAATTTTGAAAATAATTGTCTAGCTTGTTTTGTCTTGTGTCGAGGAATTTAATTCTCGGCATTCAGACCTGTGACATCATCGCCAGCTGTGTTGTAAACTGCAACAGTATGCAGATCTAATCCGCTCACTTTGGTGATGTCAACCGTGGAAATTCATTGACACCCATACTACATTTTGATATCATGAATGACTTTTCATTTAAACCTCTGACTTTCAGATTAGCTCCTGAAATATGCATATTAACAGGTATTGGAGATGGTGAAGAGAATGGTTCGTGAAGGTAAAGAATTTTATTAAGGTGTCCAGCTATTCAATAATCGATTCCTAAACTCTTTACCAATAGGGTCTTGAAAAGGATTACCTGACCCTCCCAAATAAGAATTTCGCCAGGTCGCTCGAACTTTTATACAGTTTAACAGCTTTTTATTTTAATTTGTTGTAAAACAAATATGAGAAATATAATGAATCTACTTTTCATGAATCCAGAAGTTCAGATATAAGACAGTAAAATATACGGAATTCTGGATATATCTGGACCCTAATCGCCCCTGAATTTAATTCTCAGCCCTCAGATCTGTGGTATCATCGCCAGCTGTGTTGTAAACTGCAACTGTATGCAGATCTAATCCGCCCACTTTGGTGATGTCATCCGTGGACCAATGGCAAGCAAGTTGCTGAACTATTTAAGGGCGATGTTCCCACCTGTTCGCTCTCTCACTTTTGTATTATCTCACCGCGCGCGTGGTCATATGATGTTATAATTTAATTTATGCTTTTAATTTAATTGTTGTCATATTAAACACGTTTTCGTTATAAAGTTGTGTTCTTATTCTGTGTCACCTGCACTAAGTCATCATGAACCACCACCTTCTGAACTAGGAAAGTATACATGTTTATGATAGTGTGAAGAACTGTGCTCATTATAGCTAGGACATTGTACTCGTCATCTCTATCCCTGAGATTATCAAGCTTTGCATGTACTTATTCCTTTAGCGGCTACACCAGTAGCCATCACCTCCTCATATGCTGTATAGTTAACATGCCCCGACTTACGGACATGTTAGAAACCCTTAGGAGGTCATGAAATACCAAACAATGGGGTGAGAAAGCAGGAAAAATAAAGACAAAATTAAATAACTCAATTATTGAAACTAAAATAAGAATATTCATTCTGTTAATACAAAAATAAAATTTCACCTTTAAAAATAGGTAACCATATTTTATATTAATTTTTGAAAATCCAAATATTCATTGGAAAAGTGGCAAATTTTCCACAGAAATAGTTGCAGAGGCTATGCATTCCAAACAGTTATGCAAAGTAAAGTCACAAATACCAAAAGGTGCAGAGCCACCGATTAAGCGCAATCTACCATAAGTTTCCCTGTGGTTTGTCAAAGATATCTGCCGTTGCTCAAAATGACGTCGCGAGGAGAGTCTCTGATAAGCCACTACACAAGTGTCGAGCACGATACTAGAATTGAGATGAAAAAGTGGTTGAAAGACATATCCAACGGACACTATAGTACCGCATGAGTCATACTTTCACTTTTGGACAGTCATCATTGTGCAGTAAGCTTATAAGCATATCTAGCATGATTACACGATAAGTCAAATGTGAACTCAGTTTCTAATTAGTGTTTTCCTTCTTCTTGTTGAACGTATAGACAGTTGAGGAAAGGATGCTATTGACTTCGACGGCGAGGGCGATCGGCGGGGTGTTATCCTAACAATAAGAGAGTGGGGCCAATTAATGTGACGTCAAATCACATGACAAGAGCAAGTGCGTATTTCATTTAACGTCTAACTTTTTTAAATTGTCTTGTGGCGTCATGCCACTTTTCTACTGCAGAATGTGCAATGGATTTCAGGATTAAGTTGGCGCGGACAACATGACGTATGTCATGTGAACATGAATAAAATTCTATGGAATCAAAGATTCGTGACCTCGTTAAACCGCCTCGTTAAATCGCATTTCCCAGTTTTCAAGTTTTCTATTCTATGACTCAGCAATTGTAAACAATCTATTCAATAAAGAAATTTTTGACATGTAAGAATTAAAATATTTACTCGTATAAACCGCAGCGATATGAGAATCAGCATTGTTGAAGGGAAAAAATGTCTCCCTATCAATGAGTTTATATTATTGTGGAAAAGTAATTGAGAGATATATTTTTGTTTTACACGCCTCAGAAGCATCATTTCATTCTTGTTTTGTAAGGCTAAATGAGAAATTGTTTATATGAAACTGAAGAAAGAGAGAGAGAGAGAAGTTGAAATCCATCACCATCATGAAATCCATCATAAAATAAGCAAAGCATTTTACAACTGTATTCAAAGATCCAAGCTTAAATTTGTGCATTTAAAATTAAAATTATGCGCTAGACGATTTTGCAATAAAAAATACAAAAATATGTCAACGTTTCTACAGGTATATGCATTGAGAAACACATCTACTTCACAAAGCCTGTATCAGACGTTTTAACAAGTCTTGTGATATTGCTCAACATGCTGCCCATTAGAAAATTTTTTCATTTGAAAGCCATGAACTGAATACTCAGTAGGTGTCTGTAGGTGATCACTCGTGATATTTCCCACGTGCACCATGATGACGTTTTAGTCCTGCTATTATTGCAACTGTTACGTGGTACAATGAATCCTGAAGTTACTCCATACCCTATGGTGCTAGGTCAGGTGAATGTGATGACCATTCTGTGGCATAGCATATAACGATTTGCTGGATCACTGGTAAAATGTTGCATGCACATTCCATTATGTAAAAAGTACCATCTCGTATAAAAGTGATTGAATTAGGACACTATCTTTATTGCAGCTAGGGTATCACAGGTAGGTATATATTATGACACTTAGCTGCAGTCATAGAACATTCTGAGGATAATTAGCAGTATTTCTTTATAAAAATAAAGTTCCTTGATAAATGGGAATGTGAACCTACATCATAATACCAGTAGACTAGTGTTAAGTGGACTTAGTCTAAGCACAATATTTTTTGGTATTTCCAATGCCATTTAAATAAAAGTTTGCTTCGTCTCTTCACAGCATATGCCACTACATATACGTTCTATACAAAAGTGAATAGTTTATATAATTATATAGACACAATAAGCAGTTTGTGTCTGTGACCAATCTTATAAGTAAAGCAATGAATTATTTTTCTTAGAATCTTTCTAACTGTACTTAAGGATTGAACAAACTGTCGTGATGCAGTACGGGAAACGCTGAAATCTTTAATGACTGACGTGACAATGATTTCAATAAAGTAGAGAGCTTTTGTACTCTACCCGATAGAAGATTTATTCAAATTTGTTTGACATTTTTCTCATAAATCGTAATGCTATTGGTCCAAGCCATAATTTTTAATTTGATGAAATTGTGGAATATCAGCTACAGGTTTATCAAGACTTTAGTAATAATAATAAAGAAAACTATCTTCGTTCTCAATAAATGTTCGTGTAAAGTCAATGTAGTCGCAGTTGTTGCTTTCGATTTGCACAGATTCAAACAGCCCAATTTCGGCTTGTGTATATGAAAATTAGTGTGTTTTTATTCGTATGAAGAAAGAAATACGCATTTATGATTACATTTGGGCAAATTTTTAAATATAAAAAGTTTTAAGTTGAAATCCAAGAAGTTCTATAGTATTTGGTATATAATGCTCATGGTTTTAATAAAGTTGGTTAATTTTTTAGCAAAAGTTGCTTCTAAAGGAAAATTTTACGTTTTAAATTTCTGCAGATTTGTTGAGAGCATAATTTGAATAAAGTTCTTACAAACTGACTCCGACTGATAGTTAAAGCTGCAGAATACTCTGGACAAGACAACTTATTTTAAACTACTATTAAATATCTCAAAATTCAGACATATAAGGAATTATTAATCAGTCCGATATGAATCCAAAATGTTGATATCGGTTTAATTTATTTTTGAATTTTATATTTGAAATGCTTTGTGAAAAGCTGAAACTGAAATAATACAAAACTAATATAGAAAAGTTAAAATAAATAAACGTAATAGCTTAAGTATCATATTTTGGGCCTCACCGTATCTCTACAAAATTCTTTTTATGTTTCATTTGGAGAAATATACGGATTTTATTATAAAATTAGTTCATTATGATGATCTTAACTTTGAAAAGAGTGAGTTCAATATCTGATGCCAAAATAATTTATACTTCTTTACCATATTAAGTTGTTTTATTTTTTAAATACATGAATTTTTAAGCAAAGCAAAATTTTAATAATTAAAATTCTTGCTGATACCAGATGGAGAATAGGAGAAACTTTAAAAGGAATTGAAAATGAATTTGTGCTGAAAATACATAATGAAATGTAAAAGACACTCCTCAGCACTCAAAGCATTAATTCATAATTAATTTAAAATAAACTCGTGAAATATTTTAATTTTCAATCACATGTCTGTGAAGCTTTATAAATTGGTAAATTTTAGTCTAGTCGAACATAAAATCGAGCCTATCATCCGACCCGGTTTTTTTACCCGGTTATTGGATTTTTAAAAAATAACCGGTTAAAACAGAGATAAAAAAATAACCGAAAAAACCGCTTGACCAAAACAAAAAAAATTTAGGTTTAAACCGGTAGGTTTTTCCCATCCCTAATGTCCAGTCATCAGTGATAGTCCGACAAAAAATTTTGAACAATTCCAGATTTCGCTCATGCCCACCCCCCCACTATGTTATCAAACACTTTCTGTCATTTCACCCCCAGTGTATACCTATCGAAGTATGTGAAAGCAATTGTCATACCTTCCCAGCAGTAGCAGGTAATTACTAAGTCTGTAATCGTTTCATATACATCGAAAGTAACTCTGCCAAAAATCACTAAGTGACTTAGTGATTTCTGCCTGACGAGAAAAACGCTTTCAGGACTTAATGAAATTCAAATTCGGATATCTTTATATCTCAGCAACGGAAGTTCAAAGAAGTTAGCGAGTTTTATCAGAGTGTAGAGAATTAATTGGAGATGATGATGCGATATATATCTCAAAATCTAAAATTTTAGACTTTGTGACTTCTCAGCAACATAGAAGTGTCATTGTCACGTAAAGATCTAGTTTTAAAGGTTTATTTGGAGTTCAGAAGATCAGTTTCAATCTAGAGCAGTCATAAATTTTTTATATTTCAACTTGACGGTTCTTGAGATCAAATATTTCATCCAGTCTCGGCATTGTTAATTCACGTCATAAAAAATTATTCAAGGGTCTAGCAGACTCAAAAGTCGAGACCTCTAAACAAATTTTAAAAAATTTAAATTCCATTTTTTTTTATCGCTGCGGATGAAAACGTTCTAGTATTACTCTCTCTGGCTATTACAAAAATTTGAAGGATGAAACAAATACACATACCTACTCACAAACTGTCTAAACAGTGTCAAAATGCAAAGTGCATTTTTATCGTCAAAAGATATAGTTTGATTTTTGGACCGGTATTTCTTATAACTTCTGCAGTTATTGTGGCTTGATTTGAAATTTTAGGAACTTTCTTTTCGGTGTTCTTCGTGAAATTACCATTCCACCAAAGAACCCTTGTATGAGAACTTTAATATATAATATACAATTTAGTAGAATAATTCAATATATAAATTATAACGAAATTTGCAATGGAACATACCAATGATTTTTAAACATATTGAAGGATACCAAAACAAAAGACAAAAAAGAAACATAAGAAATGCGCAGTTCGGGTTCGCGCCGTATATTTTTCGTGAAAATGTCAGGATAAAATCATAAAACAAGTATTTCGTATCAATATGTAATTTATTTATCAATCTCTTTAATACAATATTTACATAGAGTAGTATAATGGTTACAGAATGGATAAATCACAAGCTACCACATACTCTTGCTACATGCGAAAAGCTTGCGATTTATCTATTCTGTAACCATTATACTACTCTGTGTAAATATTGTATTAAAGAGATTGATAATTAAATTACATATTAATACCAAATACTTGTTGTATGATTTTATCCCGACGTTTTCACGAAAAATATACGGCGGGGACCCGAAATGCGCCTTTCTTATGTTTTATTTTGAGTAGCTTTGGATGACGCCATCTGTTGACAGTATATAGAACTACATTTCGGGGATGCGCAGTAAAACATTATTTACTACAAATGCTCATATTTCCCGTAATATTCAAATTTTTGAATTCAAATTTTAATACAATGTTTCTTTTACGTATTGTCAAGTATTCTGTAAGTTTCGTACAATTCGAAAGAAAACTCTGCATGTTATAATGAAAAAATATGCGGAGTTTGAAATTTTCAATTTAATACCGATTTTTGCTTATATTTTGATAAATATTTTTATTGCCTCACTATGGATCCTAGTAATACTCCTCAAGCTCTTTAAAATGACACCAGAATCAATCTCCTAGCCAGTGGCGGACTGGCGAGGTTGCCAGCTTGCCCGATGGCAAGTGGGCCCCTTAAACAGAAGACAATTTGGGCCCCCAGGAAGTGTGGGAGAGAAAGAAAAGAACTCTTTCTTTATAGTAAGCTTTTCTAAAGCAAACAAATAAAATAGCCCTGTACCCAAGGCCCATGTTTCGGCGTTCAGTCGTTTGGGATTTATTGCCGTCGAAATTCGGCCAGCCGAACTGCTGGTGGTCGAATACCGACCCAAGACGCATACACAATTACAACTGCCCGAAGGAATTGTACTGAGTTCTCTGTCCACTTCCTTTGACCTTCCGATCATTTACAGATGTTTCTCCAGAATGTTGCGATGGCTGCACAAACCCTCGGGCTTTTGGAACAGGGTACCTCTTTTGTGCAAAGTCGAGCCGCAATGCTCATTAGGATTTTTTGTTGGTTTCGAAAGCCCCCGGAAAGACGGAAGGAATTGCATCCCTTTGTGCAGAAAAGGTGCGGTTCTTGTGAGAGACAGCTATAAGAGGTGCTTTTTTCTTTCTTTTTCTGTAGTTTCATTTACTGTCATAAATCCGACAAACGAGGGAACTCGCCTGTAGGAAAAGGTTTTCTTGGTTAAAACTGTGGCTAGGACACTAAATGACATCTATGAATTGACACTCACGCTTTTCTTTATGCGTTTGGGGGAGTTCGCGTTTAGAAGAGTAAAGGGCCCTCTGTATTATTGGTCTGACTTTCATGGAAAATAATTGGTGAGAAAAATGTTATTTCTGTTTTCAGTCGTAAGGGAGTAAAGATATATGTAGCGTGTCTTTCAAAAAGGAAAGAAAAAAGTTTTTTTATCATTTCTCTATTTTATCATTGCTTTTGTAGTAATAAACACTAGCCGCATTCGGCTACCAACCGACTCGTACATTTTATTAATTGTCTTAATTTGATTATATTAACAAACTTTAAATTCGCCAACTTTTTTAATTTTTGATAAGTTAAAACTTTAATTGCTACAAAAGACCGAGAAAAAAATTATTTGTACAAAAACAAAGAAGAAAACAGTAAATAGGAAAGGTATTAGCATTTGAGATAAATTTTGATGCAGTAGTATGTTTTTGTGTCTAATGAAACTAATGACATAAGTCTTTACATTCAACTGTTAAAAAAAGTCTAAAAAACACGTGATTCAATGAAGTTTATTTTTTTAAATTTTGCATAATTATAATCTACAATTATTGCGTATTATTAAGCTTATTATAAAGTGAAAATTTAACCTCATCATATCAAATAAATGAGTTACATAATCTCCAGGAATATTATCTTGCCTCAAGTGGAAAGATGAGCTTAACGTCATTGCTAAAAAGTAAATTTATTAAAATAACATAGAAAATCTATCAAAAATAAATTTATTTGAAGTAACGAAGAAAAATACTGGACTTCAAGAAGAAAAAACTGGCGAAACAATGAAAATGGACTGCATTTTAATACAACAAAAGAAGTTTTTTACATTATAAGGATGTATTTTGTACAAATTTATAGTTTTACTCGATCTTTATGAAATTTGGCACACATGCTCTTCAAAAAAAGATGAAAATAATTGTCAACTTTTTAAAGTCCAAAAGTAAATTAAAATTTCAGTAACTTAAAAATTAAGCAAGATTTTGGCGCTTTTTCGCAATATTTTTAAAAAATACTATCTAACAAAATGATTTTTGAATTACTTATAATTCAAAAATATCTTTTTAATGATACCAGTTTAATTACAAATTACTGAAATATTATCAGTACAAATTATTAAACTATAAATAATCCAAAGAAGTTTGTTTTAAAGGTCCTTGGCTCTTTCAACAGATGCCCTACTAATGGGCAGCATTTCTCCTTCATACTTTGTCGCTGAAGCTGTATACGAAATATTTAACTTCCGGTATTTAAAATCAAATAACTTTAATCATAATTTTGCTATTTTATACGTAGAAAATTAAGGGGTGTTAAAAAGTATTTATTTTAAAGACACGGAAAAATTAAATATATAATAAAAAAATTTAAATTAAATATTGTAGATTTAAATTAATATAATTAAATATAAAAAATAAATATAAAATTTTATAAATATGAAAAATAAATATAAAAAAATAAATATAAATATGAATTAATATTATGATTGTAGATATGTGTGAGCCCTCACTGACTCCTGGCAACCACTATTTTCAAACCCAGTCCGCCACTGCTCCTAGCTAAACGCCTTTCCAAGCTACACTTATTTATAACCTTTCATAAACACTTATTTACAACCTTTTTCAAAATTAATAATTTTTATTAGCTAATAATATAAGTTCATAATTAATTTTAAAATGATTTCTAATTTTTAAATTGCGATTATAGTGGAAAGACCCAAATTACAGTTTCTGTGTGATATTTATTTGATAAAGACGAAGCATAAATTTCATTAAGATTTTCTTGATTTTCAATAGATGGCAGCACGATTCAAAATCTTACATTTCTGGGTAGACACAGCAAGAAATTTTCTCGAGAGCATCCGAACTCCCCTATTAGCCAATGAAAATATTTTATCAGTTTTGAAATCAGTTTAAAAAGATCGAACGAAAAGATCTACAATATTTTGCGCTCTATAAAAGAGAATTAAAATCTTTGTTATGAATCTTCAAGGTCAATCACATACTAAAAATTGCGTGCATATGAAAAATTATGAACCCAAATTAGAATCTAGGTACCCGGTAGCATTTTTAACTTAATGGGAGAGGATTCTTTTATTCCAGCATATTTTATAGACTTCTGATTTGAACCTTACTAGAAAATGAATTAAATTCGCAGTATGGTATTTTCTTCCGTGAACAAAAGAAAATATTTCACTGTGAGGACAAAAAATATTATAAAGAAAATGTTTTGATTTAATCTTTCTTATATATTTTTTTTTTCTTTCTTATTTGACTTACTCTGCGTTTATTTTTCTTTTATGCCAAAATTTCTTAACTAATTCCATTCAATTAATAAATCTTAATGTACTCTTAATGAAGTTTATTGAAGAGTCTTAATGAAGTTTATGTTTACATTTTCAAAACATTTTACATTTTCAAAAAGTGTTAATTTCATTGAACAAATCATATAAATTGACAGGTAACAGCTGCAATTTCATTTACATTATTAAAAAAAAGTAGCGAAAAAAAGACCTCGAATTAAGCTATATAAAGGGGGAAAATGTTGAATTTGGTCTTTTCTTCCAGTGTCTGATTCAAACGAAAATGAGGTTTGCAATATTCAAACCTTCACTGTTTGTAACTTATTTATTCTCTACTGATTCTTATTATAAATTGTTAGCATTCTTTTATGTGGACAGATTACCATGTCGTTTGCTTATTAAAATATTTTAATGACAATTAGAATCTGGTTTACAAACAATATCCATACCGGAACTGGAATAATGTCTAATCACATTTAGATTACTATAATCTACACTATTAAAATTCGACTGTATGTATGTTTGTTTATATGTGACGCTATCTTCTCACTTACAGCTGACCGGAAAAGCGCGCCGGAAGTACCAAAAGTTGGAGTATAATCCAAGGAATCCATTTCGACCATTTAAATAATAATAATTAGTAAAAAGGATATTAATTTAAAACTATTTTATAACAATACTTTTCTTTGTTGCAGCGCAATTCAAACCGTTTTCATTGTTTAAACAAATATTTAATTGCGTGTATATCTTTCATTGGTAAAAGATGCAAGAATGTAATATGAATGGCTTTGTGTTTGGGATTTGGTAATGGATACAAAGAAACAGGGAAAATTAAATCGCTCAAATAGGGTGTTTACTAAAAATGTTGTTTTCCGTGAGGTTTTACTTTGAGAGTTTATGTATGCAGTGCATCTTGCTTCATGCGTTTATAAACTGGAGGCGGGAATATGAAAAAATATGGATCCCGAGTAACGCAGAGCTATCTGCTTTCCTCCGTACTAAAGTTAGACAAAAAAATAATTCCGGAATCGGTTAGACCATTCATTTCGCCACGACACGGTATAAAGCCGATTTCAACGCGTTTTCGCTGACAGAATGTTTGAACCGCTCTTTTCTCCTTATTTATTTAAGAGAGAATGTTGTGCATGTGTCACGTGACCTCAATTCTTCTCTCCGTCAGGGAATGGAGCATTATTCGAGATATCCCGTGCAACGTCGGGCCACGCAGCTAGTTTTAAAATATAATTTTCTTTTTCAAAATCAATTTATTAGGATGTAAAAGGAAAAATATGTCATTTTCAACACAAGGATTTCCGCTTTCTGTTATCTTGTTTTAATAAGTAAAATGATATTTTGCTATGACAATTTCAATGAGTAGGCTTTTAAAAACAAGGGAGATTTGTATTATTCATGCCATACTACATTATGAGCGTGAAAACTCGAGAGTGGTGACAACACTGACATGGAAAATATAAGTTTGCGATATTTTTTTGTACATTTGTTAAGTGGTGGTCTTGCAGACACAAGGGAGTTGAGTATGGACCCCTTTGTAATACCATCTCAGACTTCTTAGTAAAGCCAATGCATGCATTGATATACATTTCAAAAAACATTTTTATGAACAGTAAAACAGTTTTAGAAATACCCAATTTCTCTACATGTTTTTTAAAAATAAAAACAAACTGAGAGGTTGCAGTAGTTGCATTTTTAATCTTATTCTAATTGTTTTAGTCGTATTTTAGTATCGGTGCATTTCATCCTAACAGACTATTTTGAGCCATGGTGACCCTCACAACTAACTTGCATTCTTATAATGGAATTGAGCAAGTTTCGTATTTTGCCCTGCAACAGAATAATGAGGCATAAAATTTTCTTTAACATTGACGTTATATTTAGTGTATAAGAAGAAAGAATTTTTTTTATGTTAAATGAAATCGTTTTTAAACACTACTGAAAGTTATGATGATGTTTACGTGAGTATTTCAAATATTACTGAAGATTAAAATTCTATGAAATGTTTCTAGTTTTTGATCATGTTCTGTGAATTGAAAATTTTTTACCTGTAATTAATAGCTGAAAAAAGCATAATAAAGGTAGATTAGCATGAATGTGTACTTACTTAAAATAGTTATTTGTCCCTATCATCATATATCTGTATTTAGTAATCAATATAAATATACGACTGTTAAGATTTAAAATAAGACTATTAAATACTGAAGTTTTTATGGGTGTTTTAATTCTCGACCTTCTTTGAATATTGTTTCACACTTTCGTTCTTAAATAAATTTGTCTTTCGGGGGTTTTTTTTGAAATTTTAATCATGTATGCATGTACTGTTAGGGAGGGAAGAGTCTAGTATAACAACGAAGTAAAAATAAAAAATAATTTAATAAATAAAGGAAAATTAAAAGAAATGAAAGATTGACACTGTTAGAAAAATTCCTTTATAAATTCAATAATTTTCGGGAAAACTGAGACTTAATGATATGATTGAGAAACCCTCAGTTTAGTACACTACTTAGAAATTCTGATGCTGTCAATCTGTATTATGGGTATCCGGACATAATCCCAACAGCCGAAATCCTGGAATGACAAGATCTCAACAAATTAACATCTAAATCCAATTTCTCAATTTTCCTTAATAAAATAACGCTTTCATCTAAATATTACATATTAAAAACCAATAGTTTTAATCACTAAATCAGAAAAATTAGATCAATGATCAGCCTGCGATGTATTTATCTTCAGAAGTATCACTCGCAATGTGCCACAGTAAATATGTCATTTGAATATATACAGAAAATGTAAGTGGTTTTTATTATTTTTTTAATAAAACTAATTTCCTAAAACTTCATTTCATTCTTTGGCTATATTTTCGGTTTGTCAAAATTCATTTCAGTAATGACATATTTTTTTATGATTTCGTTATTAAAATCACTGATTAGTAATTTCCTTAATTTATACCATGGATTTAGATATTGATTTGTAGAGATTTTGGACAGTCAGGAACGTGGCCTGTCAGGATCCTGTATTATGACAGCAGCAGTGGCGGACTGGCGAGGTTGCCAGCTTGCCCGATGGCATGTGGGCCTCTTTACACATAAGACAATATGGGCCCACAGGCTGGGTGTGTGACAGAGAAAGAGAGAAATGAGAGAACTCTTGCTCTAGCAAATTTCCTGCGATTTTTCTAAAATAAATAAACAAAATAGGGTACAATTTTATGTTACAAACACACAATCTCTTCGGTTCAAGGCTGGGACACAATCGGAGCTCAGATTTTTATTGCTCTCGGAGGTCCCTGCAAGACACTACGGATGATCTCTCTGTGTAGGAAGGGTGTGCGTCCTTGCGAAAGGTGGCTAAACGGCTTTCTTTCTTTCCTTCTTTTTTTAAATTTTTGCCTCTACATTTCACTGTCGTAAAATTAATAGATAAGCGAACTTACCTATCTAAGGATAAGTCTTTTTCGGATTACTTAAGCTGTTACTAAGGAGGGGGGGCATAAAAATCATGTAATTTGACAACCAAAAGACATCTGTGGAAAGGAGACACTTTTCTTAGGTTTATAGAGCGTGCGTACCTTGCAAAAAGTGAGAGAAAATTTTTTTTCGAGAACTGAATTTATTATTTCTCTATTTTATTGCTTTTGAAGTAATAAATACTAGTTTCTTTTGGAGGACAGCTGATTCTTCCGTCTTATTAACTGTATTCAATTAATTACATCAACCAATTATAAATTCATCAACTTATTTTTTGGTAAGTCGAAAGCATTATCTGTGTCAAAAGACCAAGAATTAATTAGTTTCACGAAAAATACCAGTGGACAGAAAATGTGTTAGCATTTCGACTATATTCTGATGCATCGTATGAAACTGAAGATTTAGGTCTTAATTGTTAAAAAAGAAAAAAAGAGTCTAAGAAACACAAAGTTCAACGAAAATTCTTTTTTTTTGGGGGGGGGGGCGTACATAATTCTAATTTAAATTACAATTATTACACATAATTAAGCTAATTATACAATGAATATTTAATCTAATTACAGCAAATAAATTAATAACATAATCTCTAGGGAAGATTATATTCCCATAATTGGAAAGACATGTTTAAGAACACTGCTAAAAAGTAAATCTATCAAAATTTTATAGTAAATTTATTTGAAGTACCGAAGAAAGAAAGAAAATTGGGCTAAAAAAAACTGTTGAAACAATAAAAATGGACTGCATTTTGTTACAACAGAAGAAGATTTTATATCGTAATAATCAAAATAAATTTTATATCACGATTTTTAACAGAAAAGAAAAGCATTAAAGATTTGAAGAAACTATCAAATTAATTTTACTTTCATTACAACATTGTTAAGACTGGTTAAAAATTATACTTAAAAATATTTTTTTTTTAAATTACACAATAAATAACGTGGTTTCATTTCAAAGATAATTTTTTGAAATTTAAGTTTGCGTAAAAATTATTTCTATGTGATGTGATATTTTTGGAAGTTATCAATGAAAAATACCAAATTCTTAATATTAATTAATTAATGCTTAATTTTTAACTAATTAAAATTTTTAAAAATCACCGAATTGCATTCCCACTCTCAGTAGTATGTACCATATTTGGTAACTCGAGTATCAACGGTCTGTCCTGTAGAACATCAACAAACGGACAGAATATATTCGCTATATTCGAATATATTCTGTTCTATTATTCGAATATATTCGCAGACACATATATTCGCTTTTATTATTTGTAGAAATTTGCAAACAAAAGCATTATTAGAGGTAAAACATAATAACATTGTGGTATCTCGAATTAGATTTTATTGCATAAAAAATCAAATGCAGCTATTCTACGCCAAGCTCATAATCTCCTTGCTTACACTTGCCTTCTTAGTAACTGATTTAATATAAAATTTTAGTTCTATACAGGGTGTTCACTCTAATCGTGGCCCAATAGCTAATTTCTGAACCATTAGAGACAGGCATATACTGCCAACTGGAAAATTGCTCTAAATGCCGTAAATAATTATATTTTATATTGTTTGAGTCAATAAATGTACTATTGAAAAATTTCCGACGTCTAAATTTTTATGCAGTAAACTGGACCTATTACTCTTACTTAATAAAATCTTTACACACTGTATGATCTTTACACGCTGACATTTAAAGCAAAAAAGCTTCCAGTCTGCTGTGACTAAGACTGACCGAATTATGAAGCTTTGCATTTCATTATTTTAGACCAATCAATGGCAACTTTCAGCAAGCGCCGTGTGTCGATGGGCTGATATTCTTCGAGGCGGCCATTGAAATGGTCTAAAATAGTGATATTCAATGTTTCATAACCAGGTCAGTTTTAGTCGCAGAAGTGTGGAACTTTTTTTGTTTAAAATATTAATTAGTGCGTTAGGATTATTTTACAAAGAATGATTTATAGGACCGGATGACTAAATAAAAACTTAGACTTCGTAATTTTTTCAACACTATATTTACTGACTCAAACAACATAAAATATAATTCTGTACACCATTTAAAGCATTTTTTCAACAGGAAGTAAATGCTTATCTCCAATGGTTTACAAATGAGCTATTTGGTCACGTTTATTGGACACCCAGTACACTATGATAGCATTGTAAATCTGAGTGGGCCCTCTTTGACTCTTGGCAACCATTATTTTCATACCCATCATTTTGCTTCGCTTGCTTTTAGTGCAAGCCTTGCAGGGCTTTTCGTTTTAACAAATGTTTCATATGGAGAAGTTAAGTTTCTGGATTTCAGGTTAGTTTCTTAATATGTTTTATATTTTTCTTTAGTGAATGCTATATATATTTCCATAGTCATCTAGTGAATTCCATTTAAATAAACTCAAAAGGATGAGGATAATCATACGCTTTTGATTTTGTCACACAATTTTGCTTAATAAAACCAACGCCTGATGTTAGTTCGGAACTTTTCCATCCAACGTGGTTAAACAAGGGACAAAACTGCCTTTTGGGGAAATAAAAAACATCCAACGTGGATGGCAACTGAATCAGCAGTTTAAACAAGGGACAAAACTGCCTTTTGGGGAAATAAAAAAAATAAAATAAAATGCTTATTACTCTTTAAACCAACTTTTATATGAGATTCTTTACATCTGTGATTATTTAGTGGTGTTGTTTCCTTTTTTAGCTGTTAACAATGCGTATCTTTATAATAACGTTTAGAAAAGAAAAAGAAGAAAAGGGAGGGGGGGGGGGGATCGCTTTATCCCTTCTTGAAAGTGTGGATTCAATCCATAATATTAGCGACTTGACGGAGTAGTCGTTGGCAAAAAGAGTTTACTCTCAACGCGTGCTGCCATCTAGATTTGTCAAGTGAACTATTAAACTCAACTCTATATTCTGTTATTGGATATTCTACTGTATTATTTCAAAAAGATGTCATAAATGTGGGAAAGTATCGATAAATTTTTAAGCGTAATATGGATTTCTTAGAAGAATGTCAACATATGAAACTGTTTGAAAATTTAGGTATGCCTGTTCATCTTTTTAATTCTTTCTAAATTTTTCATTTATTTTTGAAACAGAAGTCACTGGACTTTTTTTTCTTGTTGTTGTTCTTTGTTCTTTCAACCCATTTCTACCATATTTTTCTATAACCGAACAATATCTTTCTGAACATTTTTGGATCTTGCATTATTAGAATCTTGCATTATAATATTTTTTTAAAACTTACTTTTTGATTTCCTTGTTTAGCTGTTGCGGAAACGGAGTCGCAGCTAGTTGTTAGACATGCTTTTAAAAAAAACTGTCTTGTGCATAAGCGGCAAACTTCATATAATATCACAAACTTCACAGAAGATAAATGTTCCTTTCATGCAATTCCATAGATCTATTTTTTTTTGGGGGGGGGGATTATTAATATTTAAACTATTTTCTATTAATTATTTATTTGCTTTTTTTTAAAATCCAAAGATAATTTCAAAACTTGTAGAAAGTCAGCAGAAAACTGAGACCTCGCCTTTGCTTTTTGTGTATGAAGATGAGTCCTCATGACTCCGCTAACTATTCTTCCTGAACATTTTTTAGCTTCAGTTTATAAGAAGATTTACAAACAGTTTTAATGTCTTTCTGCCAAGTGCAGCGCAGTCAATGCATGCAGGGCCGGTCTTTAGCTGATTGGATTAATTGCTCGCAGCTGGCCTCTGGGGCAGAAGGCTATCAATTCTCAGCTGAATTCAGTGGCGTAAGCAGTGTGGAGCAGACATGGCACATGCCCTGATTGCCATTACCGAAGGATTTGAAATTGAGTCTAAGATTTAAGAGAGCTACTTATTTTTTAACTACTCTCTCGTATACGAAGAAAAAAAGACAAAGTACTGTAAAATCGTAAAAAAAAAATTCAATCTCGAGATTTAGATGTATCTCCCTGTTTTAGACTTACATGAGTAGTCAGAGAATCCATTTTTGGAATTATTTGTGCCTGTGAACATGATGACTCAAAAACGCAACGAACTAGGCAGTTGAAATTTGGTATGTAGTCATAACAAAAAAATTGAAGATTTTTATCAAGTTTTGGACGAAATCCGTGTACAAAAAGTCAGCCTGTCTGTCCGACCATGTGCGTCTGAACACTATAAATCAAAAACGTGTAGAGCACCGTGCTGCGCCATCTTATTCTGTGATGTATATAAGTCAGTATCTACCTCCGGTCACCCGATTTGAGGTAGATATGACTTTCTCTCTATCATCTCAGCACGCAGTCACCTCTGTTCTAAAAACTAGAAGAACGAAATTTTGCTTATTTTAATCATCAAATTGTAGAACTGTATGAAATTTTGGATCAAGATCCATCAGATTGGAGTCTGTCTGCTGGTCTGTGATTCGTGGCACGCTGAACTCTCCAGATAAAACCAAGAAATAGATAGAGAAATTTTTATGTGGTTTTGTCACCAAAATTGGTAGATATATAATTCTTTTGCTCCAGTCAGGGAGAGAAATGATGAGGTTACATCGGTTTCTCTGCAACACTAAGCGACAAATCTACTATATTGGAGTTGTACACTAAGAAGAGTCAACGGGAACACTCTCTCTAGGTCTTTCAAAGACCGAATCCTAAGATTTTATGAAATTAAAAAAAGACTTTATCCAGCCGTCTTTCAGTTGGTCTCGCTTCTTTTCCAAGAGTGATTCGGTGCGATGGAATTCAGTGCCTAACACCGCTTGAGCTCTCTTACTGTACCCCTAGATTCAGTTGTAAAGCCGATTTTCACCACTACACTTTTCAACGACACATTGTAGTCTTTTTTTTTAATATAAGAATTTTCTGTAGATCAATTTATTATCCGACAGAACATCATGACGACAGAATTTTTTTTTGAGATATGACAAATAAAGTTATCTAAAAATATAAATACAGAGTGTACACTTAAATGGAATGACACTTCTAAAATAATAAAAAAAAAAACTTAAAATTGTTGAACTACGGGTTTTTTTTAAAATAAGTGCGCATCTGAATTTTTTCATATAGGTAACGCGGCGTTACAGCCTTCTAAATATTGCAAAATTCCGTACGCAATCTACCGATCAAGAAGTCGATGCGTGTTTTCTGGTTTTTTTCTCAGTTTTTCTTGATATCACGAAATTCTTCTTAGTTTCACACCATATAAATTAAATCAAAGAGCGTAAATTCCCTACAATGCTTTTATTTTCTTTAGTTCTTCATATTTTCTCAGATAATGGCTCAGATAATAACAAATTTTCAGTTTCCAGTAAAATAAGACCCTCTAGACCACCGAAATGGCATGAACCTATCTGGAAAAACATTTGAAGATGGGCTCTCATTTGAAATTCGTAGTTCCAACATTTTAGTTTTTTTTTATTATTAATAATTTTTTGGTCACTTCATTTTGACACCTGTATAATTTTTCATTCTTTTTCTTCAAACAAAATTGAAAAAATAGAGTAAAACATTTTCTCTAACTCAAGAACTCAGAAACTCATTGAGAAAATTTGGAGATACTGATGATTCAATACCCAGATGTGGTTCATGGTCATTTCATTTATTAGAACACCAAGGGAAGACAGAAGTTAATAAGTTAAAATAAATTTCATATGTTTTAATTTCTTATTTATTTTTGGTTTATATTCCGATCTTATAAGCGGAAAAAAAATTTAGGGAATTCCTATCGAACATTTTTTTCTGTTTCAGGTAAACATATAGGAAAAACAGATGAGACATTCGCTAATAATTCAGATTAAACCTGTTTTTAGTCTATTTCATTTACATTTTTGTACCTGTAATTAACGCATTCTTTTTGAGATTTAGTTTTGATGATCAATATTAGATTTAGAGGAATTTGTATTGGTTGTATTAGATTTCTGGCTGTTGGAAAACAAATCATACATAAAGCCTGGAATTCTCTGTATTCCATTTCATCCAT
>BGPR01000001.1:6963599-7109473 GCA_013235015.1 Araneus ventricosus
AACAGCGGAGATGGAACCTAGTAAAACATGAAATGAATGCAATAAAATTACATTTAAGAAAAAGGAAAGATATCGTACGGAAAGCAATACCGTATGACGAAAAAAAATTGAACTGACGGTTTTAAACTGTTTATGGCTGAGGGAACAGAAAACCGTTTTGTTAACAAAACAGCTTTAAACCGTCAAATATACGGAAAAAGTCCGGGAAAAAAACGGATATTTTTTACAGTGTATATATATCAAAACAGACGAGAAACAAAAGACAAAAACTCAAAAACAACCAAGACACGATGGAAAAATAGACAAAAACCACAATAAATTGAAAAATACATAGCGAGCCGCTCGTCAGGAAGGGAAGCTCGCTTATGATATTAATATATGCTTTTTCCAGCTATATATATATATATATATATATCCGTTAAAAATACCGTGCAACAGAAATTAAATATAAAACAAAGATTTTTGTAGAGGCATGTGTTACATTCTGTGAGATTATTCAGTTATTCATGAAGACAGGGATGTTTTAGATAAGAAGTTTAAGTTTAGAATTGTAAAAAATGAGAAATTTTGAATTTAACTCCTAATGTCTTCGTTACTCAGACTAGAATGCACAGAATGAGTTATATAGAAACTCACCTTATCTGGCTTGTTTTTATTAAAATAGATACTTGACAAATAAAAAAATACAGTAGGTAGTGGCTCTTCTGGTAAAAGTTTAGCCAATATCCTGCTTAGGTATGAAACATTTCAGGGTAAATATCATCCATGCAAATTTGAAGTTTAAATTTCTTTTAGGGAAATGATTTTAATGGATTTCTAAGTATGGTAAAAATGCGTCGTTATAAAAAAGGAAATATCATTTTGGAAACTTTTGAAAGGGCAGAAGTATAAAAAAAAATTAAGTCAAAACAAAAAATGTCAAATTACATCCAATACAAATCGCGGTTCTAAGAAATTGTAGTTCATGGACTTCAGTTAGTCCAAAAGGAAAATTTTAAATTTCTAGAAAATAAATAAAAGATTTAAGATTTCATGTAAAAGAGACACAGGATTGGATTTAATATCTGGAGCTCTTACAAACATAAAGGAATAGAACGGAAGTGACATTATTGTCACATCAACTTATATTTGGATCAGATTTCATGCATTTTCAATTTAAAGTATGTTTACGCTACCACGAGACATTCAATATTTATTAGTTGTCTTCATCTTCTCAGTACAGAAGACCGTTGAGCAAACAGACACAATGAATGTCCGCTGTAACAAATATTGCGTTTGTTACAACGGGTCTCAATTCAATTGAAAATATAAATACAAGTTACTTATGTCGAATGATGCACTTCTTCTCTGTCTTGATGCACTCTTCTCTTGTTTGCTTATCGAAATGCTTTCAAAATAAATCCCTACACTCATGAGAAATAAAAATGGCGATATGGGGCTAGTTGGGCCATTTCTCATGGGGCACGTTGACCTGCGCTGCTACACAGGGTTTATCAGGATGTGCGTTATAGAAATATCTCTGAATATGTGGGATGGAATTGTACCAGATTTATTATGCTTGTTATGAGAAACCATGGGGACTCAATTTTGGTTATAATTACACAATACTATTTGACGATAACCATAAAAGCTGTATCTCAATTTCTATTGAATAGAAATGCACAACATTTGTATATCATACACATAATGTGCATAATAACACAACTAAGTAACTTAAATTAATTAAGCATCATAATACAGAAGAATGTTTTATAATAGTAGCTTCATGTTAGTAGTGGTTCAACTTACCCCACAGTCGGGGCGGGTTGGGCCAAGAGACTTGGTGTCAGTTTGAGGTTTTAAATTAATACTGATAGTTAATATATTCAAATTTTAATATGGCGAATTATTTCTGGAGGTTCACTAATAGTGTCAGCTTAAAAATTTTGAACCCTTTTTTAAAAATTTTTATAAGAAAAAACGGCCCAACTAGCTCCGGTCTACCCTAATACCGAATAAGTTTCATAATTTCTGAAACATCTTAAAGAATGTTCGTTTACTGATTCAATAAAAACTTAAGGGCCTTACGAAGAAAGCAAAACTTCAAGCTTAAAGAGCGATTATATTTTTTATACAACCAATTATATTACAGAAAAGAGCAGTATTGATTAGAAATAAACAACTATAAAAAATTTCATCGTTACTTACTTCTGAAGTGAAACCTTATCTGCAATTATCGCAAAACTAAAAAATAAAATTCAAAACTTTTATTAAAACCATGCGTTAAAAAGACCCCTGTTCCAAGAAGGCCAAATCTTCATACCTTGGTTATCAACAATGGAAGAAAAACCCAGGACAAAATATTTGTAGTAACAATGAAAATAATCTAAATTTCATTTCAACAATAAAAAGTATCGTAAAATATGACTTAAGTATTTTTAAAAATCGATTAAAATTAAAGAAAAAAATTCAAGACATCTAAATTGGTAGGTATCGTAGAAAAAATACATTTTTGAATTTTCAGATGGAGTAAAAATCATTTTTGTGCTATAATATTTTCCAATGTTATCAAAAAAAAACACCAAAATTTCTCTTAATTATAAATTAATTAAAATTTTAATTAAAATCTAAGAATATATCTTCGCATTTCCATTCACCAAAGTATGCTTGTGCCTAAATTTCGCAGGTCTAGTCCAGCGGTTTGCCCTGTATACTTTCCTATCTTATATATACGTCAAACATGGAATAAGTAAGCTGTTTCTAATTAATTATTAAATCATAAAAATTTGGTTTTAAAAAGGTAAAAATGCGAGAGGTGCAAATATAAATCACTGATCAGTGTAGGGTTAAATAAATATAAACTACCTTCGAAATTACGGCTAAAAGCAAAGACGCGAATGTAAACCGAACCGACGCAAATGCAGAAAACTCTCCCTATCAGGTGAACTAAAAATTAATATTTTGTTAAAATATATGCATTTTTAACGTATTTAATTCTCCGAAATGGGAATAACACGTAACTTAAGAATTGAATAAGCTTCAGTGGCGTAGCAAGGGTAAGTGGCTCCCGGGTCATAATATAATTTTTCGCCCCTGCCCCATAATCAGTGGCTTAACTTACTTAAACGACGCCCGGGGCATGGTATTTTTTCACACGTATTTGACTTTAAAACGTGGCATAAACGCATTAATATTTTGTCACCATGGCCAGTGGCGCCCGGAAAATAATATGATTTTTTTCTATCCCAGTCGTCATCAATGGCTTAACAAGCGTAAATGGCGTCAGGAATATGGTATTTTTACGTGTCTTAATCATGTTTTGCTTTAAAAATGGCGTAAATGCAGTAAAGATATTAAAACAATTGAAAGAAAAACCAAACCATAATAGACATTAAAACGCAGCAAAATTGACGGCATGCAATTGAAAAAACCAAGGAAGGAAGAATCCAAATGGAAAACTTCAAAGCCACTTTCCAAACGTCAAAGGCCACTTTCCATTTTGGATTCTAATTGGGATAAGCTTTCTGTCGTGGGAAAACGGCTTTATAATAAACTTTTCCAATAAACTTTTCAAATAAACTTTTCCTCCGTGGCCTGAACCTATCCCGGACAATTGGAAACAAAAATAGGAAAAAAATTCACAAAAACGAAATCTAAACAGTCTTTGCTAACAAAGTCTGAATGAAAGAAAAAAGGCTTAAACAAATCTTACCTAACACCATCATGTCAGAACAGACGCCAAGTAAAAACGAAGGAAGAACAAAGGATTTTATTATAGTTCTTTTATCTCTTTTAGCTATTATTTTCTGTACTTACTCCAGCAAATGCAGTAATGTTTCGACTCCACAGCGCTCTCTAAAACTGGCCCCCAGGGCATCTATACCACCTTGATCCCCGGTCGCTACGTCGCTGATAAGCTTCTCATTTGACACAGTAAAATGCTAAGAATAAGAATATATTTGAGAAAATGTTTAAAGGTTCAACCTCATCTTGAAGCATTCTTCACACAAAAACAAATCAAACTTGAATATAAATACTTTTGTAAATCAGAATGACATTAATTAGAATGTAATTGTAAATTACATTCTAATTATTATTTGTAAATGAATTGAGAAAATTTGATTCATTTAGAACCAATTCTATAATCAACTTAAAATTACAGGCATTCTGTTTTATAAATTACACATACAATTTCCCGATATATTACAATTTCCCGATTGCATATATTCTTGCATGTATTTTATTTGGTAGCTCGTCCTTATATATAGTTCCTCTCGGATTCTGTGAAATAACATCTTAAATAAAATAGAATTCCATATACGAGAAAGGAACTCAGATAACAAAGCCAGCAAGAAAACTGAACGCATCACTTTTTAAAATTTTTAAGTAATATTCACTTTGAAGTTATACAGAGGCTGTTCGCACATTTTTTAGACTATTTTCTTTCACTGTACAAAAAAGTTCCTCATAGAAAAATTTATTTTCACAACAATTACATTTTTGAAAGTATAAGTTATTGTCTCCTACGTAAAAGTTTTCTTTTCTGGCAAAATGGCGCTTTTAAAGAAGGGATGTTCTTTAAGAAGAGAGTTGTTCTTAGTCAGTTATTCAAAGACGCTGGGAGAGCCATTGTTTTTTATATCTAAAGCCACGATAATAATATTGTTAATAAGAAAGGAAAAAATCGTCAATGTCTGGCTTCAAGTGCAGAAACTGTTCCAAATATGTAGCCAAGGAAAATTCGTATATCTTCGAATATTGCAAAGGTGAGATCTGTCATGTTAAAAGAAAATTCTCCAAATCAAAAGTTTGTTGAAAAACCATTAAAATGTTCAGTATCAACTGTAAACAAAATTATTAACACTGATTTGTATCTTAAAAACGCCAAAAAAAATACTGTGGTTCCTTGGCCTATGAGCGACCAAGTGTAAACTAATAAATGAAATTCTTAGGATGACCTAAATATTTATTTCACATCTATGATTTTAATAACATTTTCTTGCATAAGAGATCTGGAATAAATGATTATACACAAAGTTCGTTCATTTGAGTTCAAAGTTCGTTTGACGTCAAAGTTCAATAACGTGCCAGAGTTCTACAAGAGATGGAGATCAAGAACACCGTATTCCGAACGACTTCGTAAAGACAAAACTTCATGTCCGACAAAGATTCAAAGCAGAGCGCTAATTTCTCCTATCAGGGTGATAGCATAAGCACGGGACTGCAAGGAGTGCCCGAAAGGGTTCCGAAATTCGACGAACCGAGATTTCGAAATAATTGCTGGTTCTCAGCGAACTTTTAATCAGAGCTGATCACACAGTTCTTTTCTGTGCTGCCGGAATCTGAAACACCTTCGAGACTTCCTAATCGGTTGTTTCCGCTCTCCTCTCCTTAATCCAACACCCCGTTTTGTTCGTACCTGAAGGGGTGGAGCTCCCCTCCCTTTCTTTCTACTGGACAACCGAAACTCCATGCGACCAACGACTAAACACCTATCTCCCCAATGGTCAATTTCGACCGTGGGATGGTTCCTGGATTTTCTAACCACAAGAGCTATGCAGGTATCCCATGAAATTACACCGCTAATCTCCTGATAGCCGAACCATATACACTGTTTGACAGGTTTTTATTTCCATGCATTGTCGCCGTCCTCAGTTTGCAGGTGCTATTTTCGCTAAAGTACTTTTAATGAAAACTATGTGTGGCTGGCTTGCGGTTTGTGGTCTGAGTGAAAAGTGGTCGACTCTATTCTCGTGGGAAATTGTCCTCGTGAGAAAGGGAAAACATCACAATACAATGCCCGTCGTCTTTCAACAAGTCATATCGTTGAACGCAGAACACGCTGCAAAATTCTTAATGAAAAGCATTTATCCAGAGAAAAATGAGAAAATGTTGTACCAATAAATGAAGCATGGGTTTATTTAGATGACTGCAAGAAAAAAAGAACATTTTATTAACATTAAAGAGGAGAAAAAGTCTTAAAACAAAGAATCTAAAGAAAGTTTTTCTAAGGTATTTATTATTGTTGCTGATTTTTTCATATTATGGCAACATAAAAATAAAGAGAGTAGAGAAAAATTTTAAAATCAACTCCACATACCATCAGGAACATATTTTATCCCCGATCTCCAAATATGAAATGCCATTTCTTTACCCACAATGTCATCAATCAGTTGAACTGCATCAAAGCAAAGCAAGCAGCCACACATCACAATCCGCTGTTAATTTCCTGGAAAAAATAGAACAAGAAATAGATATTAAGACTATACCCTTCAGTGATATTCCAGCTAAATCTCCTGGTGTACCACCCACTTTTTCTGCACTTTCTTACTTTTAAAAACCGCATTATCCAAACATTGACCCACAACCCATTGTGGACTTTGGAAAGCTGTTCAAGAAGAATGGGACAAAATACCTCTTCCGATACTACAAAAGGCATTATTGTCGTGGAAGTTACGATGTAGAAAGACTGTTAAGAATAAGGGTTACTAAATTGAACATTTAAAACACAAAATTATTATGTAAAATAGTTCGTAAATACCATAAAAAATCGTCTAAAATATGTGCGAACAGCTTCCGTATTTATTTAAAGACCGAGAAGTAGTAATAAGGAAGTTATTTGTTGCGTTTTTATGTAAAAACTGAAAAGTGCAAAACTTTTGTCAAAATTAGATCATTTGATTAAGTTAATCGGTTCAGTCTAAACTAAAATTAAAGAAACAACTAACGTAAGTCGAACATCGTTCTATTCATTTAACCTCTGAAAAAATATGAATTATAATTAAAAATATTAATAGTCACAAAATAGATGTTATCTTTAACATAAGAATATCGTCGAGAAGAAAAGTTTTGCATATTACAAAAAAATAATTTCAAGTATAAATAAAATTGAAAACTTGTAAATAGTTTTTGAACGCTTTTAGAAATCTAAATTACTGAATATTGTATTTTCTTCAAAGTTTGCTCACAGATACTAAGAAACATGAGAAAGGTTTTAGTGAAGGTTTCGTGACAGTTAATTATAAGTAGTTATTTTTTTTATTTATAAAAGAGAGACAATAGACTAGAGCAGACTACAGTTTTCTGCAGTATTTTGCCAAGTTGCAGTATTTTTTCAAAATATTTTCATCCCAAGTAACGCCGGTTGTATCAGATAGTGTAAAATAACGGAAATACTCCGTAAAATATAAATTTATGAAGCAAACGGAAACTTTACAGAGTATACTTAGAAGACGTTTGTTGCAACCTGAGCGGCTCTTTTGGAGCATGGCATGTGCTTTCGACGATATTTTATCTCTTAGCTAGTCTTTTACCAAGGGTTTCAAATTCTTGGTCAATTAATTGATTGCAAAGTTTTTGCGTGCTGTAAATGTGAGAAATTCAGACAATGAATTTGAAACTTCATTCTTACCTTCTTTTTACTGAAAACTAAAGTTGCTAAAAACAAACTATAAGTTAAATCTCTGATTATTATTGCAATAAGCATAGATAAGAAATGTTTTAATTGTCACTTTTTTCCCGCATCTTAGATTTTTGAACTTGCGAATTTATATTTTATCGATAACAATGTTTCTCTTATATTTGTTCATTGTTCACAGGCCAGGAAATAATGAATATCACTTTAAATATTTAGACATCATTGTAAACAAATAAATAAACGGTCTGAAAACTGTTACTCATTAAAGAATTTTGTTAAGGTAAATTTTCATGTCTAAAAGCTTTTTTTCTCTTTCATTTAATAATATATACGATTGAAAAAGCATTTTATATCTTAGCATAATGAATATTTTTCTTTAAAAAAAACTGTGAGCAATCATTTTTTCCCCAGAATCACTCAAAAGTTTATCTTTCGATCTTCCATCATCATTGTGATAAAAGCTATGTAAAAGTGAATATTCTAACAAATAGATAGATTATGCAAAAACTTATCCGCATAATAAAATAATTTCACAGATATATATTTGATGTTTAAAAAAGTTTGTTAAATCTAATTTATAAGAAAATAATAAATTTATGTGAAACTAAAAAAGGTATTAAGAATCGCGTTTTAAAAACAATATTAATAATAACGTTTATGTGATTTTATTTGACTTCATCGACACTTTTCTTGAGAATAAAATGAATGTAGTGTGAGACTACTAGATGGCGACACGGAATCATGACTGAATTTCACTGCCCATACAAACATGTGGAACCAAAGTTAGCATAGACAGGCTTAGATTAAATTACTGTATAGATTTCTCGTATTAAAAATGTGAGCACGAATCACTCTGGCTATAAAAAAAATCATAGGTTAAAAATTCTTTTATTCCATTTATCTAATAAAATGGTATTTTATAATGCGAGGCTCGCAATATGTGCCAAAATGCATAGAAATCGGGAGATAGCTTTATTAATACAGCTGCGGTGAAATAGAAAAGTACTTTAAAATTATATTATAAATAAAAAAATTAAGAACATGTCCATGTTAATGGTGTATAAGAGAATAAAAAATTGTAATAAATCAGTAGACATTAGAACCGCAAACCAAAAGCAAAGTTGACATATGTTTTATATTAATATCCGCACTTCTGATAATATCGTTTAATTTTCTCTTCAAAAAATGTGTTAATTACTTTTGCGGTATTTAGAAAGTATACTGGATTGAAAAAAATCACTTTCCAAAGCAAAAGTTTTTTTTTTTTTTTTTTTTTTTTTTTTAATTTTTCCCTTGGAAAGAATGGGGAAAAAATGTTTCAAAAAAGTGACTCTTCGCTCTCATTACAAATAAGACTATTCCATCTTGTATATATTTTACTTTCTCATTTTTAAATCAATTAATCGTAAATTTTTTTTTTCTGAATTCACTTTACATTATCCATGTTGTAATACAACAAAAAAATTCTTATGATCTAAAACATATGAGCTTACTTTATAATTTATCTTGCCTACCTATTTTGGCATAATTAGCAATGTAATTAATCAGTAAATTTTTGGAATTCATATAATTCAAAATGACTATGTTTGATAAATAAATAATTATTAAAAGGAAGCATTTCTAACTCGAAAAGAAATAAAAATTTCATTGTAAAAATGATACTTATGAGTGTAAGATAAAATTAAAAATTAAAATATACATTTAATATGTTAGAAATCTAATTTTACGCGTATATTTCCAAAAACTTCTACACTAATTACAGAAGATACACCAGCCAAATTAAAATTCGAGCAGTTTTACTTAAAGTATATAAGAAGCAAATGCACCAACTTTTCATTTGTAACACTGAAGTTTAAACAAGTAATTTTTTAAAGTCCGAATTGCTCCGATTTAAATAATAATGAGTTTCAAAAAAAATATGCCAAACAATTCCATTTTGAGAAAGCATGAAATGCAATCTTTTGAAATATAGAAACCGAATTTGTACTGTTAGACTCCTGATGTTCAGAACCTTTGTACTTTGTAGAGAAGCAGCGAATTCAGATATTGTGTTTCGTGTCTATGTCGCCGTAGATATCAAATCTTTCTTCGAAAACTTTTATTTTTGTATATCATTGTTGTCCGACTGCAACACATTTTGTTTTTTACAAAACGATAAATGTTTGATTGTTAAAAATATTTTTATGCGAGTTTCGCGAAATATGTTTCTGTGAATACATGGAATGTTTTGAAATATTCCATTTAGAAAACTTAAAAAGAGTAAAAATTCATCATGTAAAAATTTCCTTAAGTGTCACGGTGATTGTAAATAATACGGTTATTTTTCAATTAAATGTATTTGAATATCATAATTTTGTTCAAAATTATCATTTTTATTTTTCTTGCAGATCTTGTGATTATAATTTTCATTTTCTATAGGTAAAAATATTGTTTTAGACGAAAGAAATAAAAACACCTTTCAGAAGTATGAAATTTTAAGTTTCAAAGCAAATTTGCCTTATATATCCAAATGCTAATTTTTTATTTATATATCTTTTATTTTAGGATTTTTATTACATTCTAAAGCAATAAACAGTTATTTGAAAGCATTAACATTGTATATTGAATTTTAATCCAATTACTACAAACAATAGTCAGGCAGTTCTAAATTTACAGGGCAACAATTTTTAATACACAATTGAAAGTTTTAACTATTACCAGATCGAAACTTTTATATAAAATCTCTTGGCCCTTTTAAAAGATCTTCAAAAGGGATAAAGCATGATAACAATAAGTATCACCCCGTCCAGGTCTATTGCGCATCCGGCGAAACAGACTCCGCAGAACAAAAGCACTGAGACCCATGCAAAGCAGACCGCATTACGAGCGTTTCGGGTATGGAGTTCTCACAAGGAGGTACGTCCCGACATCGTCGATGGGGCCGTTAACCATCCACAATATCATTATTGGGCCGGCAAAGGAGCCAATACCTGCTTACTCACATGGCAGATTATCATCGTCGTACTTGAGGGCCCCTCGGTGGGATAAAAGGTACGATAAATAATTCTTACAAAAATTACATATATCTATTGTATATAGATTTAGGTTGGTTCCGAAAGAGAGAAAGAGATTGAGAGAGAAACTTCAGTCGAAATTCTTAGGAACAAAATGATTTTTAAAATTTTCCATTTAATGTTTCAACTTTTTCTTTTCTTAAAGTATTCTTTTAGAAGGTAGCGTTGTCCTGGTACGCTGCAAAAGCCCTCTTTTTATTATTAAACGCTTTTACTAAGTTCGAAATGTTTCATGTTTGTATGTAAGGTTGGAATTTTGTTATCTATTTTTCACTCACTTCTTAATGCACTAGATTTCTGAAATTTTGTAACTTTATTGGGTCTTGATGACAATGCAATATTTTAATAATTTTAGAGCTCTCAATTATCAATTTCAAAAAAAAAATCGCAAAATTACGATTGCACTCGGTAGTTTTCAGGGGCGCCATCTATAGTATTTTTGAAGAACTAGAGATCTTCATCGGTGCTAAAGAAAAGCTAAGATCAAATATAAACGTTGCAAAAGGGCTTATCAATGGCTCAATTGGAAACATCGCGAATATCACATGGCCACTCTTCAGACGTGAACAAGTGTACGATCATCTGTAAAAATAGACTTGTGACATAAATTAAAGACTAAAAACTAGAAAATAATAAATATAAAAGAAGCCTTTAAAAAAACGCTTTTACCAATGCATTAAAAAAGAAAATAATTTTTTCTCAAAAATCTGGAGGTTAAACAAAAATTGTAAAAGCGTGATGCGCTGTAAACAATAGGAGAAAGATATAAAACCACAATGATTATCATAAGAAACGAAATGTTATTAAACATTCATCATATAAAATATATTATAAATGTGATTACAATTCTAATTTATTTACAGCTTTTCTACCTGCGCCTCACGCTTTTCCGATTTCTGTTTTAACCTCCAAATTTTTGAGAAAAAAATTATTATTTTCTTTTTTAATGCATTGGTAAAAGCGTTTTTTCTTTAAGTTTTTTAAAAATATTTATTATTTTTTTCTCAGAAGTTCATGTGCTCATGAGCAGCTCGTGACTCTTAACAATCGCAGTCAAGTGATGAACAGAATATGCCTTAACAGTATATCTGTTACACTGTAAAAGGAAAAGCTCCTCTAAATCACATAATAGTTAAAACCACTCTAGTTTCTTTTTTTAATGTTTTTTCGCACTCAATCTGAGTAAAAGGTTTAGGCACTGGCACTCTACAAAGTATCCAAGCCAAGGAAGAGCTAAAAATTTAGAGATTTCATTACATTACCGTGTAATTTGCCTGAGCTAGCAAAAATAAGTTCTTGCATTGAATTGGCTAGAGACAATGAAGGAAAAATAAAAAATAAGGAAAGTTTTTAGCAACTTCTCAAAAAAATAGAAAAATGTATTTAAAGTCGACTGCTCAATCAAGCCATTCAGAGCTAGAATATAAAGCTTTTAAATACGTTTTTGCGCTTGGAGGAAAAATTTAGTGCATACATTTATTTTACAAACACGAAATGGACATAGCCCAGAAACCTTTAAATGTCTGATTTCGCTCTGTATAACGTTTCACAAACAGAGTTGCTGTCAAGATTCTCGATCATTATCTTCTACTGAAACAGAACATTTCACAAAATATAAAATCCTTTGTTACTTCATTATGAATTAAAGTTAGATTACTCCTTAATGAAACCCATTACAATAAAGCAAAAAAGGTGAAAAAAATTGATGATAGCAAAGTTTAGTTCAAACTAATCCATGTTTCAATACGTTGTCGAATATCTTCTGACCAAATATTGCCGAAAAACTGGAAAAATCATCAACGCTATAAAGAGCTTCATTGAATTTTAAACAAAGAAAACAGTTATCATAAGATTACAATAACTAACAGGAAAGATGATGAAATGAAGAAAGAAAGAATTGCCGGAATAAATTCGTATAAAAGTCTTTGTGCAGTTTACGAAAGTCGCGTAACAAAAAAGGACAGAAATAGTCAAATTAAAAACTGCGAATCTCGTTATTTTTTACATGATCACGTAATTTCTTCTGAATAGACCTCTTGTGAAATTTCGTAAACACAGCTTCTTCAATATTTGAAATCGTGCTTCGTTAACATCATTATTACTCATTGTATTTTTTGCGTCTTGAAAACAAGTGGACTTTAGGAGCGTAACAAATCTACTTGCAACTAATCTCCCTTCTTCATTCAGAGCAATTAAGCCTTAATCACGCTATACATTTGCAGATCCGCAATTTACGGAATCCTTTACGACTTCGTTTTATTTGAAATCTTCGAATAGTATTCATTGGCTCGCAAAAAGAAAAGAAGCTTCTTATGGACGGTCGTAAAAATTATGCTGATCTATTCTCTGCATCCTTTTATTTCATTTCAACCTGTTCGCAGGGATATTACTTAAGAATACAAGAGCGTTTTTGTAATTGGGTTCTCAGAAACGAGGAAAAAAGTGATGAAAATATTTGGAGAAGCTTTATTGGCTGCATTTGAAGGTAATTGGGAACAATTAAAGGAAAACTGGAATAAGGCATTTATGATAAGTAGACGGCGAACTCACTAAATGATTTTCATTCCAAAGGATTAAATTGTTGACCCGAATGTGAGGTAGAAAGTCATAAAACCGCGAGTTCTTTTGAAATAATAACTGCCTTCAAATTTATACCATTATCTAATTAAATTAGCACGATATATATATACTTAACGTTCAAAAGCTTATTTTAATTTTTTAAATAAAATTGTTTATGAAAACTGCGCTGCAGAAAAAGCTTTCATGTAAGAAAAAAATGAATCTGAAGAGTTTCGAAAACGGCTTGTCAGATTCCTTCAAATTCAGCAAAATATTAATGAATGCATCACTTTAAACTACGAATAAATGCTGTGAATTATTCAAAGTTTAATTTATTATCAAAATTTTCCCATTCTAACTTTGAAATTAATTCTGTCTGTATATTTTTATGCTTTTTATTTTACAGTGCGGGGAGATATTATACCTGCAATTTTAAATTTTGGGAATTTATTCTTTATGCAAATAAATCACATAATCACACATTATATCTCAACTTTTTTTCCTTTTCACTATTACTTCATTTCCATGCAGCAACGTCTTTAAAATGTTGTACTCACTTCAAAATCTGTAACCTACGAAGCTAATAAAAATCAGCATTTAAATACAATTTTTCAACTGACAAAAAAATTTTAAAAAATGGCAAACTGACCACAAAAAAAATTCGTAAATATCCTGTGACATATCAATAAGTTTCTTGCTGAAATTTGTAAATTTATTCATTATACACCGTACGAGTTTTAAAGGCAAAGAATTATAGAAAAAAAAGTAATTTGGAAAAAATGAAATCTTAATGAGCAATTTTTCAAATGGGTATTTTAAAGACTATTGTTAATGGCACCCGGCTATTAAACTTATTTCTTCGAATTATATGAAAAAATATCTATATACCACACAAAAGAAATTTATTATCCCCCCGTGAATTACATTCGAATTTGTAGCAACAAAAGCTATTAAAAGAGTCAGTTACCTAAAAAACTAAATCAAAAAATAAATCACTCATTTTAATTGAACTATGTTTTAACTATTAAATTTAACATGAATATTTTATTGAAGCTTTTAGGTGCTTTTCTTATGTATTTTTAAATAGGCCGGAAAACAGATAGGCATGAGTTTTTATAACCGTTTTAAATCTGAATACATTTGTGTCGCTAAAAAGATTTTCGCTTAAAAAGATCATTCTTATAATCTTGTTTTTGAAAATGCAATCAATAAAAACGATACTATGTACAGCTGACTCGTTTAATCAAACATTAATAAGAATAATTTTCGTTTATTCTTGAAAATGTGTTTCTTCATAAATTTATTAATACCATTCTACCGTTATTTTTCGCAGTCGAGCTACTAAACCCATCTAGTCTCATTCAGATTAAATCACAGATTAGTAGCTAAATCGAACCGATATCCCAGCCAGTTGCAATCGAACCGTCGATTCCATGATCGATTCACACATTTTTTCCCTGCTGTTTGCAACCTGAAATCAGATGCTGAATTGTCATCCTTTCCTTTGAAGACTCCGACCGAGTGATTTATTCTTTTTCGATTGGTCCTAATTGAGCTATCGAAAGATACGGTATGGGCGATAAGCGAATCAAAGCCTGCTTGATGGCTTATCAGTGACGTCACAATAGCACGCAAGCATTAATAAAGACCGTCCTGTATACATAATTCATTTGCGGACTCCATCGACTGAATAACTCGTCAGTAGAGGGAGTGCGCGACACGAGGCACTCATGTTAAATAGCTCTCCGAGCAGTTGCCACCCTAGTGGGGTGAGGGCAGCATTATTGGCAGAAAAGATTTCTCAATATTGACTAAACGCTTATTTACCGATTCCCACGTAGATATACGCTGCTGATAACCAAAGGGGAGAGTCGAACGAACATTACTCTTGGCTTTTCTTCTCCCCGGAATGCTAGTTCCCTTCAATGAAAAAAAATTCAACGACTTGTTACATATTCACTGATTTATTCCGCTTTTGACTTCGTGTTCCGTCCTAAACAGTGATACAACCAGAAAAGAGCTACGGTTGTTTTCTTTCATCTATAAAATGTAGCTCTTAGAGTAGTTGTTTTCAGTCTTTTAGCATTTCAGACGCAACTTTGAGTGGCAATTTTATTCAAATCCCCTTTCAATGGCTGTTGGTTAATTTTGCCTCTTTCTTTAAATGAATTTTCGCATTTTGAATAATAATTATCACAATTATTTCTGCATTGTTGCTTATTAGATTTTTAGAATTTCTTGCCTTGTTTTATATTTTCCTCTTCTCATTTTGCTGCTACTTCCTGCTTCCGAAAGTAGTGTGTCTCAGAGGTTAACAATCCTCGGTTACAACATGCGATTTAGAATTGTAATCCTCTTAGTAAAAGGCTCAACTTACTACATAATGATATGCAATCACATCATTTATACGAAGGTTCTTTATTAGTAATTAAAGAACTTCCGAAATCTAAATTTTGGTTTAATTAAGAAAAATTTCGCTTATTTTACCTCAGAATTTGTTTCGTTTTAAATATTTTTTAACTATAAAATCAGCTTACATTTGTATCACGGTCCTGAAATGTTCCTTTAGTTCAGCTCCATATCTTCTAATATAGTAACGAGTTTATCCGAGTGAATGTATGTCTATGCTAATATTTTGAGCAAATGTCTATTTTTCTTAATTTCCATAAATATTTTTAGTTAAAATTTAAGCTTTTAAAATCACTTCTATTGTTTCAAAATTTTTGCTTCAGTATTGTTAGAATTACTAAAATAGTCTATCAATAGATGCATGGTTTTCAAAATGTATTTAATATTAAGTTTAAAATAATTTTTTTTCACTCTAATGAGTAATGAAAAGGAGAATTTTTAACATAATATCCTTTTATTTCTTTTATGCAAAAAAAAACCTAAACTACTGAACGCTTATTACAAGAGCAGTATTATCACCTGCATAATGATGAGAATGTACGAAATATTCAAAATCTACCTTAAATAGGAAAAAGCTGTATAAATTTTGAGACATGAAAAGAAAAAAAACTTATCGTAGAGAAAGAGCCATTTAAATTTTCATGAGAGAATATATTTCATTTGTCAACGTCAATAAAAAAAATTAATAACTTCTGAAATATTAAATATGAAGCTTTAAAGTTTTTACATAATAAATAGAAGAATAAAAGCAACGACATAAGCAATTAAAGAGTAATTACTTGGTCATTTGTATGGAACTGTGCCTCTAAATCCGAATAAACGAGATTTTCTTTATGAAATGTATGTCACAAATGTTATTGGATATATGTCTGTTAAAAATATATCGATCTCTCTACAAACACATACTACATAGGCATTGGCGTTGGATCTGAAGTCTCATTTCGAATCATCTAAGTAAGAAAATAGATAATTGAAAGGGGTGAAAACAATGGAACAATCAGAGAGAGGTACAATCATCGCAAAAACAATATTTCTGAAAAAATTGCAGAAAAGGTTCAAAATACTCTTTATTTTCACTTTGTTTTCATTTACTTCATTTGGATCTTACAAAGGGGGAAAATGCCGAATTTGAACCACCTGAGTATTTTTTTAATGTACTGCGATAGAGAACTAATTAAAATGAAAACTATATAGTTGAATTCTTTTTGTAGTTTATTTATCTTGAAAACAACGTAACTTTTGAAGAAATACATTCTGAAGTAGGAAAAATAGCATACAAATTGAGTAATCGGTCTAATTAAGGAAATTTGTTTCCCTGATTTGACCACTTCCTAAATTGCATCACAAACTTTTTTTCAGCACAATTAAAGCAAAAGCTTTTTTTATTCTCAAATCCTCAATGCAATATATGAACCCGAGTATGAAATTTTATGCACTGTATCACATATGATGCAAAACCAGGCAGCCTTAGTTTTTGTTCTTTTCGAACCAACATTTGATGTCTTTAATATCCTTTAATGATTTTTTTAACGTCGTCTTGTTCCACTTCCAATTTATGAGGAGTACTAGTGATTTTAACTGCTTCCTGGGCTATTCCTCTATCTCAAGATAATAGTTCCATTGATTTAAACAGTCCAATTTAGGTAACTGTTTGTGGTGCAATCTGAGCAACTTTTGGACAACAACAGAAAAAATTCCCTTAACCTTATTTTAATAAGATTATCATATTACATTGTAGCCAAACACATCTCGTCTTTGTGTAATAATGTATTTGGCTACTTACTTTAAAACGACAGAAAGACTATTAGTCTTTTGTTAAAATATTTGATTGATGATATCTAAATATAAACATTCGTTCTCTAACTGTGTGTATAGCTTTCTCTCAAAACTGATTCCATAAACCACGTGTTATATCGTTACAACATAAGTTGCTTATTTTACGGCCCACATATTCAATAGAACTGGAGTAACTAGTTAACCGGCAATTCCAAACTTTCCAATATAAAACTATTGCTTCACTAGAAATGAAACAGTTGCCTAATACTTCATAAAATAAACAATATATATCATCTTCTAGAAACATCAAAAGTTGCCAGAATCACCCAAAATGTGAAAAGAGGGCATTAGAAATGAAAACTATCTCAAACTTCTATTGTAATTTTATTCGCTTTAATTTGTTTTTAAATGTTGCTGCTTTCGTCCATCTGTAAATGGTTGTTTCTATTTGCTGCTGTTATAAGGACGGGATGTGTGATAAAAATTCCTTACTATGATAATAATATTTACAAGAAAAGACGAAAGAAATATCTCATCACATAATTCACAAAAGATTTTATGAACCATATTTATGTAATTTTTCGATGACGACGCCTCTTGCACAATGGTAAAACCAAGCTGACTTTTCCAGTCAGAATCAGGTCAGTGTCATCAGATTTAAAAATTTGTCAAGTATGGACGAAAACTTTTTGCTCTCGAATCGGTTTATTGTTCTTTTATGAATTTGCTCATTAGCGGGATTTTTTTTTTTTTTTTCGCGGCCCCAATTAAAATCCCAGAGGAAACTTTAAGGTCCGCAAAAACATTGACACCACGTGCTTTTGTCAGATTTTTCAATGCCATAAACAAAAATAAAAAATAGCTCCGACATGGAAAATATTTCTAAACTACAAAATTAACACTAAGTTTACGGGACTCGTCATTTTGCTGCGTTTCGAGTTTCACGAGGAAAATTGCAGAAGGTATTTACATTTTTTTCTATCACTTGTACAGACTTTTATCCATTTAACTAGACAACTATAGATCTATTTTTCATATTCTTCCAATCCTTCTAATTTTGAAATTTCCGATATGATATTGTTGGCTCTACGGAAACGCGTCACTGCGATGTGATCTTAAAGTGAACATTAACCCTTCGCGGCGCACTGTGCCTGCTGTTGGCACATCTAATTTCACTCTCTTCTCAACCGTTAAATTCAACTATAAATGTGAAATAATAGGTTTAGGATAGGGCACTCCTTTTCGAATGTATATAGCAGCCTTATGAAATTTCGTTTCGAAATAGGAATTATTAGAGATAAAGTTTGGGAAAATTCCTTAACTCAGAGATAAGAAATTTTTTCAGTTCTGGACGTTTACAATTAACTCAAAAATGTTCCTCCAATATTCTTGAAGTGTTAATTTATGATTTTCTGTAAGATTCAACAATATTTTTTGAGTGTATCTAAAGGGGTTCTCATATAAGGGGTTAACCCCAAAGAAAGACGCCCTCTCCCCCCCCCCCCCCGGAATGAAGTGAGTTCGTTTTTTTTTCAATTTTCTAGACTCTATGTCTAGACAATAAACTGAACCCATTCATGATGTTTTTTCATCATATTTCAAAAGATTTAATGCCTTGCGCCGCAAAGGGTTAACGCTAGTAAATTGGCGTAATAAAAGTGATAAAAAATATAATAGGAAATGCCGTAAAATATAATAAGTGGCGTCACACAAGTGCAAGACATGCCAAATTTGTTATTATAAAAGAAGCAGAAGCAACGACATCTGTACAAAGTGTCAGTGGCGGCGACTGTGCGGTAAAAGTGGGGGGGGGGATTTTTAAACACCCAAAAGTACCCTTGGAGTATAGGAGGTAGACAACAAATTTAAAAATTTAGTTACAAAATTAGTTAGTTCTCCCGGACTTTATTGCTTTTTTTAGAAATCCTAGTTTTAGGCAGCTAAAATGAACTTAAAGTTTAGTTTTTTCCGCAAAAAAGTGGGGAAGACGACTGCTGCCCTCGGGGCCCCCCCCCCCCCAAAGTCGCTACCACTACAAAGTGTAAAAAAATGTTTGCCGAAAGAGTGAAAATAAAATTGAGTAGGTATGCAAAATATTCGCAGAATTATTTTATGCAAGATGATTTTGAATATTATGAATTTTACATAAATATATCTTATAGTTTTACTTATAAGCTAATAATATATGATTATGTTGTATTTTAAAAGACAAGAATGATTTTGTTGATGAGTTAAATTAGTGCACGTTCTTTGAGATAAGTATATAAATATATATATTATAATATTATATATATTAATATATAAGTATATTAGTGTTAAATTAAAGTTATCTTTCTATATTAATCATTGAGATATCCATTTTCTTTTCTTTTTCTTCTTATGTAGATGTTTGGAATAGAGGAAAACCGAACCGATCGCAAATAAAAAGTCCTGCTCTATCGTCTTTTTCAAAAATAAGTCTAAAACAAACAGAAAAATGAGGGGGGAAAACCCTGTTTTCGAAACAAGTTTGAAGAACATGGAAATATCTGGTTACTGACGGTGTCTACAGGTCACTGGCAACCATCTCTTCGAAATCGAATCTTCAATTTTACACCCTCTTGGCAACTAGAAAAATTGCCCATTACACACCCGTTGCAAGCGGCGCCACATTTTTAAGGTTGATCGATCATGTTTTCTAAGAAAATCACCAAACAACCTATTTAACCTTTCACTCTGGTGTAGCAAAACGAACGGGTAATAGGGAAACGGGAAAAAATTTGAATTTGAAAGATAACCTTTAAGGTTAGCATTTAAAGATTAAATTTAATTCCAATAAAAGTTTTTGTCCTTTTTTTCAAAGAATAGCTGCATTAAACTATTATTTGTAGCTACTGTAGTATTTTTGTGTTGTAATTTATCCGTGATTTTTCAGCACCTTCGCAGTGAGCAAAGTAAAGTGCGTTTTTTGAGTTATGCGTATAGCTGAAATTAGAATATGAAAAATAAAGTTATATTAATTATTTTTTCTTTTATAATTACAATAATGTGTTAAAAGTTAAGTATTACTATTTAAATATGAATAAATTCTCCATATATTCCATTCTTATATTAAAAATTAGCAATTTTATTTATTAATTTTCTTGTTTATTAACTGTTGGCTCCACTCCATTTTTGTGCAGGGGCCTCAAAATCCAAAGGACAGCGATGAAAGCAGTTAAAATAGCATCAAACGACTATGTACGACTAGATTTCTATATGAGAATCAGAAACATCCTATAAAAGTTATTGAAATTATGAGCGCTAAACTGAAAGTGAGTTGTATTTTTATGGGTAAAACATGTTGGAAGTAGCCAGCAGAAAAATATTTTTTTTTGTATGATAATTCTGAAATAGTTACGATAATCCCGTCTTCTAAACAATTAAATAAAGGTGGTTGTTCACTTAAATCTTATAAGTAGTAAATTAAGTTTTCAAAATTATGTTCATTTTTAATCGATTTAGGATAAGTTAGCTCTGTATTGTATTGTTTAATCTTCAAACCTTAAGTATTATGTTCTTGTTATAAAACATTACTTTTGAGCAATCAACTGACTTTAACATTTTCAGGATATAATCGTTATTTTAAATGTTTTGCGGTTTAATTTAGCTTGAAAAATTCTTTAAAAGAGTCTGCTATTACGCTTAATTTTTTTTTAAAGTTTGATTTACATTCGCAACAACTTACACTCGCTACCGGTTTCTGAAAACAGTGCTTTATGTTAATTTTAGAGTTTTTAATAAATAAGGGGAGTTGGGGTTGATTGATACGCGGGAACATTGGTGCAGTCCATAAATTTTGATGATTGGAATGGCTCGAGATGTTCATATCTCCTCACATATATGACACTGTAACCCTTAGCACAGAGTATATTTTTCGGCCATGTTGAGTCAGAAGTTAATTTACAAATGAATCAAACCGCTAATCTTCTCGTCTAAGTAAATTTTGCTCGAAATACGTGTTGTCTGATTTATTTAACTATTTACGTTTTCCTGCCAGGGAATCTACTCCAAAGGTAAGAAAAAAACACTTATTTTTCTGAACTATATTAAGTTTTGAGGTTTATAAACGTTTTTTTTACTAACCACTTTTTTTATGTAAAAAGAGGCTCTTGGGGCAGATTGATACATTTCACTCCGGGGAACATTAATACGCGTCTTCTGCGTGTATCAATGTGCCTCAACAGCAACTACTTTGCAAGAACGTCTTCAGAAATGAAAAAAAAATTAAAATGAACTATCTAAGAGAAACACGCAAGAACACATTAAATATTTGTTTAAATAATGGAAAAGGTTTGAATTTCATTGCAAAAGTGAATAGTATTGTTTTAAATTAACTTTAAAATATTTTTTTACGAATTTATAAAAATTGGAGAAAAAATTGTACGGAAACTTAATTAATATCATCGAAAAGATAAATTTTTGCATTTCCAGATGATTTAAAAATTATTTTTGTGCTATATTGTATTCGTAAGTTATCAAGGAAGAAAGCGAAAATTTCCCTTAATTTTAAATTAATTAAAATTTTCAAAAACGGCTTCGAAGTACACATTCCATCCCTCCAAAGTATTTTTAAACCGACACACACGAGTTCTCTTTTATTATTTGTAGAGATAAATTATTTTCTGAGACAGTATTGCTTCATTTTTGAAGTCTCATTGAAAATATTGAATTTTGATTAAAATAAAACTTTGTTACTTTGTTAAACTTTAAAACATTGATTTGGAATGCGAAGTTTATTGATAAAGCAAATTTTGTTTTGATTTCACACCTATTAACCATCATTATTTTCGATATTTCCGTGTGTATCAATGTACCCCTGGTATGGGGCGGATTGATACAAATCCATTTTTAGGAAAAAAGTGTAATAAGTATTTTATTATGTCATTAATGACCAAAATTCGACTGAAATCCTATATTAGATTAGCAAATGTATAAATATAGTGTATTATTTATAATTATTTCTGTTGGTAAAATCATTTTGTACCTTTACAAAAAAGGTGTATTAATGTCCCTGCGTCCCTCCTACAGTATTTATTTAAGTCATAATCAAAAGTTATTATATTTTCTGCTGTTTCACACACAAAAACACAGACATGCACTTACAAGCACGAGCAAAAGGATTATATAAGATAAATAAAAAAAGATTATATAAGAATAAAATATTGCCTCGATTGCTTAGACACTCTCAGTCTGCAGATGTGATGTAGAGGTCAGTGTCCCTCTCACTTACCACTGTAATAAAATATTGAGCTTAAAAACAATCAGCTAGAAAAATTAGATTATATTTTAAAAATAAAAAATTTTAACTTAAACATTAAATAAAAAGAACAAAAATTTTTTTATAAACAATAAAATTTAGATAATAAAATTTAACCAATGTTTAAGTCGCGCGCAATTGCAGCTGCAAACAAAAAACAAAGAACAATGGAAATCGATATCATTCAAAGAAAGCCAAAAAACTAAGATAAACTCAGAGGTAATGAAAAAAAAAAAACAAGGAATCCATTCTAGTCCATTTTTTCAAGGGCCAAGGACTTTATTCGAAATGGATTCAAAATACACTGTAAAAAATATCCGTTTTTTTCCCGGACTTTTTCCGTATATTTGACGGTTTAAAGCTGTTTTGTTGACAAAACGGTTTTTCACCGTTTTCCGCTCCAGCCATAAACAGTTTAAAACCGTCAGTTCAAATTCTATTTTTCCTCATACGGTATTGCTTTCCGTACGATAACTTTCCCTTTTCTTAAATGTAATTTTATTGCATTCATTTCATGTTTTTAATAGGGTTCCATCTCCGTAACCTTAAAACACGTGTTCTGGAAATAGTTGATTTTTACACCACTAGGTGGCGCCACTAGAGCTATAGTGACTTTAAAACTCAAATAGATTATTTTTTCTTAATTTTATGAAGTCTCCGGTGGTCTAGTGGTTAGAGCGACTGCCTTTTATTTCTATGAACGCGGTTTCGATCCCCGGCTCGGAGAAGTTAGAAGTTTTGTCACCATCTTGCATCGAAATCGTCCAAGTAAGTTCAATTAAGAATTAAACTAATTGAAATTAATAATTAAGCCTTGATTAATTAATATTCCTAATTGATAATAGATATCAGCACATTTCAACTCAACTCGAACAGAAGGAGAAAAACAACTCAACTCAGTCGATGACGTCACTTACTTCGATGACTTAATTTTTACGGAGAAAACTTGATTTCATACGGTAAGAAACCGTTGTGACTACGGATTTACTTCGTAACTTTTACGGGAAAACTTGTTCCTGTATGGTAAAAAACCGTTTTGCCTACGGATTTACTTCGTAACTTTTACGGTTTTGCACAACCAACCCAGCTGCCAGTTTAAAACCGTAAATTTTACGGGATTTTTTTTACAGTGTAATAATTGGGAAATTTTTCTGTAAGAAGCCTGTATTATGCCAAATATAGCTTCTCTTAGCCCAAAATTTCCCAACAAAAGACAAAGGAGATCTGTACATCAAAAAGCATATAAATATTAGTACAGCCCAGAACAGCCTAGATTCTAAAACAGATTTTCCCTTTACTATTTCTAAGTTTTAGAGGCGGAGTGCCCAATTGCCTGAGTTTAAAAGTTAAAATCTACTGAAAATTTTGCTATTTTACAATAGTATAAAAAATGAATATTATAGCTACCAGAAACATTTAAACTTGAATTAAAAAACAGATTGAATTTGTGACGTTGTAAAATCGGTAAGCACGTACCCCACTTCACTACATTAGCTTCAAATTATTGTTCTGGCTTTCATCTTTCAATTCCATGAAAAGCAAAATGTCATTTGTAAGAGTGAAATCAAAATGATATCTTAAACTTTTCATGAAAGAAAGGCACATTTCAATGAGATGTAGCATTTATTTTAAATAAATTTTTGAAAACAAAAACACTTGACGAGTACAGGATTTCCAGTGAGAAGTGTTTTCCTCTCTATTATCTCTATATATAAAAGAGCAATTTTTTATGAGTATGTATGTTCGCTTTTTTGTTCTTTATGCAGGCCCAGACCGTTTGACTTATCGGAACCAAATTTAGCACATTGATGCACAGATTAGCACAAGAGGGAGCTAACGTCGTGATTTTTTTTAAAAATTCGAATTAGATTTTTATTTATTTAATTTTAAATGGTAAATTCCAGCGGCTTTTTGCCTATTTTCATTATTTCTCCATTATTATTCAGATAAACTCAAGGAGAAAAGTTTTGCTTCCGGTGTTTAATTTATCAGTTTTTGCATTTTTTTAAAAAATCTTTTTTAATTATTTCTCTTTATGTATTATTCTTTTTGAGACGTAGTAAAGGAAGTTATTTTTTATTCCATTTTTATTTTTTTCTTTTGCAAGACAGAATATTATGCTGCCATGTTTTGATTTATAAACATCGGGGAAAAAATTGTTTTCTGCCATTCTCGCCCTCTCTCTCTCTCTTTTTTTTTTGTCTTTTGATGTTTTATATTTCAACGTATAATTTTATTAAGATTTTACTTTTCGAAAGATTTTTTTAAGTTTGAATTTTTAATCAACAATGTCGGGAAAATTCTGTATAGTATAACACTGAGTACAAAAAAACTTTTTTTTTTTCATTTTCCAAGGAAATTTTAACGGTTTTTGGGAATCTTAAGGCTTCCGAATCCAATACTAATTTTACTTTTGCAAAATTGGCTCTAGTTTTTGAAATAATGCTTATTTTGAACATTTCAATAGTGTCTGGAGTAGGGTAGGCCAAAAAAAGTCAATTTTTTTCATGTCTCTATACAATTAAGGAAAATTTGCGAATTGGTGAGAAGTAAAACGTGGAAAGAAATTAATTAAATTGATTGATATATGCCGCTTCCGCATGGGCTTTAAAAGTCTTAAAAAGTGGCTAAATTAGACTGTTTTTCATTAATTTTAAAAATTCTCTTAATCTCTTTATTATTTCATGGGTTGTTAAGTACTCAACTTCTTAAGAGTAATAAATTTTAATTTATCAAAATCGGTCTATAACTTCCTGTCACAGTTTCCTTTCAAAGTTGTCAAAAATATGCGAAATAACTTCAATATGCAATTTTTAGTTCCTAATCAACATCATAATCTTCACACATCATTTTGTCGATTGAATGCAGAAAGTCAATGCATATGCATAGCAAAAGTCAAATAAAAAAGGCGAACTACAACATCACTTAGAAATCACAGTTTAAAGTAACAAATGAAAAATAAATACACACCGAGGGGTGACCCTTGATGAAGTCCCCAGGCCGGATTCTACTCTTATTTTGCTTCAGTCATTTTGTCGCTTAAGTTTAGTTAGTTTGTTGCATTTTTGTTGAATGTATAGCAAGAGGTTATTTAGGTCTAAAAAATATCAAATTTATTTATTTTCTTTGTTTAGGGTAACAGTTCCAAAACTATGCTCCAAAACTAGAAAATCATTTGTTAGTTCCGTACGTATGCCAAAAATACAGAAAGTAACAAAAATTAACACACCTTTAAGAAAAGACTTCGGCTACCAGGATATCAAAGTAATGGAACAAGATATCAAGGTAGGTGGGACACACATATGGTGGCAGATTACTGCTAGAGTTTCCAACGAGAATATTCCATTGTTTGTAAAAGGAAATCATGAAAGCTTCTCAATTAATTAATTGAACTACTTATTTAATTTTCATTTTATTGAACTTAATGCAACATCATCATGTATTTTTTACCATACCATTATGATTTGTCTAATTTATTTGTCGAAATTCATTTCCTTATTTTATTCATTAATATCGTTTTAAATTTTATTCTTTAACTTCCATTTGACACAGATTTTTTGTGATTTCTGCATAGATTTATCTCGTGATTTATATTTTGACTACTCTTTAGGATTAGATTGATTTATATTTGAGACAGTTTCAATGCAATTGGAGTGATGTATACATATTACTATTGAAATATAATTTTCACTTTATCTCAAAAACTAGAACCAATCTGACAAAAAGATTTCCAGATTCGGAATCTGCACCATGAAATTACCCTAAAATCGCTCGAATATCATTGGGAAAAATTTGTGTTGACCAGAGTAATTGTTCATTTTAAAATTGCATTAGTTATTATACGGTATATTGTTTAAAAGTTTAGAATAAATTTTCTTTTTCCAAACTTCTCGCGTTTTCATTCAAACCATACTGTTATAAGCTAATAAAAAGCTAGAATCGAAAGTTTTAATTCAAGAAAAAAGGATTCAAAGGCGATTTACTTTTGTTGGGGAAGGTTAGTGGCAATATTTATAGGGGGGAAAAACAGAAGCGGGGATATGAAAAAATGTTGCTCCCGAGCAACGCCGGGTTATCAGCTGGTGAAAAAACAATGTATCTGACTCCCAGGAAGAGTGTTTTTCTCTCCTCAGTAAGAGATACTTATATAAGAAATAATGAATCTGAATTTCCTATAAATTAAAAGATTTTATTTAATAATATTCATACATATTGAGTTAATCATTTTTTATATACTTCTGTTTAATTAATGTATTTCATTAAGCTCGGTACAGCCACTGATGGCTTTGAATTTAATTTTTATTTATCCTTTCAACTAATTAAAAATATTTTTTAAATTAAGAAACTTTACGTTTAAGAAATATGAATTTAAAGTTCAAAAGCATTTTTACTTAAGAAACCAGATTATCGTCTTTATTATTCAGTTATATAAAAGAAGCGCACTTTTCTTTCTTAAATCCTATAAATTTCGAAAGAATGAAATCTACACGGAGAGTACCTCAAACTAAATTTAAACTGCATTGGTTCAGATGTTTTGCGATCTGTAATGTTTGTTCCATATAAAATACTGATTATGATAAAATAATTTTATTTAATATTAAATACCTTAGATTTCGAGGATTATATTTTGAATCAGTATGAATCAGAAATTTAATGTGAATTTCCAGTTTTAAAATATTTTAATGATTTTTTATTTCTTAAAATGATATTAATTATTTGAGAGATGGCTAACGCATCATATTTATTTAATTTTACAACCAATTTTTATTAATTATTTCCTTGTAATATTTATAAAGTCCTTAGATTAGATCAGATCAAATCGATTTCTTAAGCTTAAAGTAAACTATTATTTTGCTATTTAAGTTTAAATTGTGCCACGCATTTAATCATATCCAAGAAAAATCTTATGAAGTGACCACAAACAATACTTCAGGAATCTGATTAGGAACCTAATCACTGTATAACCTATTGTGTTTTCGCCTGATTGGATTCGAACAGTGTCCACACTCAACTCCTAGACAAAGCACGTGAAACGCCGAGAAAGCAAAGCGTCAGATGCTCATAGATTCTTTTATGGTTTCTGGACTTCTTTATTTCTTGATTCCAGAACAAGATTTTGGACCACCAGTAGTTGGTGGACTCTTAATACAAAAGATTCACAACATTATAGAGGTGGTAAAAATTTCTAAGCACATAATTTACGAGATGCCAAGGCGGCATTAAAATTGTTGTTCAATTGAAGAGCTGGCTATTAAGAGCAGGTGCTGCCAATTAGAGTAGGCGAGCGAAGGAACGGAAGGCCATTTTTACTGCTGCCATGGCACGAGGAAGTGAACCTTATTCCGCCAAGAAAGCAATTGGACTTGTCAGTGAGAGCCATCTCACTGACAAACATGAAATAGGTGATTCTTGGATTACGGATGAATGGGGCTTGTTTAAAAGGCCACCCTGTATTTTGGTGGAAAGATGTCCAGAAAACTTGTTACAGCAGTAATAAAAGAACTACATTCACCTATCTTCTGCTGGAGATGGATAATGTGGTTAATTGCTTATTCATTTTATTGTTACAATGATTTTCTATAAAGCTCTATGTGGAAAAGGAATGAATGTTAAACACCGTACGCGCAAGTTGTCATTTTCCATTCTATAGGCAAATATCTGTAACTGAAATTATATTTTTAAAACAGCAACTAAATTCCTGCATCTCAGCAATAACTATATTCTGCATGATACAAAAGAACTAGATGACCGCCATTTGAATGTAGTTGTAATTATACTGGAAACAATGAAATTAGTTTAGAGTGGAGGAATGGAATTCATTATCGGTGAATCTGAATATTACCTTGAAGAAGTTTTATGCCCTCTCGTACACTGGCTGTTTGCACATTTTTTAGACGATTTTGTTTCGCTGCAGGGAAAAATCTTCTGATTGGAAAAATTTTATTTTACAACAAGTACATTTTTGAAAGCATAAGTTATAGCCTGCTACCTAAAAGTTTGCATACATGCAAAATCTAGAATGTTTCACCTAGAATGAGAAAGACATCGAGTTCTTGATGCAGAATGATTGTGTCCCTCATCATCCGCAATCTCAATCCGTTTCTTCAATTTCTTATTAGGCGGTGATTTACCGTTTCTTTCGAATAATTAATCGAAAAATATTATCCCTCAATTAAATTGGTGTATGCCAAGTGCATTTATAACTAATGCATGTTATACATTTTAAACTAGCGGGAGAGTAATATTTTAAGAACAGGGAAAGATCCGTACATATGTTAAGAGAACTTATCTATTTTTCCTTAACGAAATTCCTTATTTTGAAGAGGCCTGCGCTTCACTTGTATTTGGTGACACATATGTGACAGAATGACTTGAAGAAAAAATAAAAGTGATGATTTATATTTCTTACATGTTTCTTTTTCATAAATTAAGCAAAGGAAAATCTAAAGCAATAAACAATGATTAACTTGATGTGTGCAGATGAAGACTATCAACTGGATAAAAGAACACGGTAGCGTTTATACCCTTGAGTGTATGACTCAATGGTATGAGAAGATAGTATCCTCTGAAATAGTTACTGGCGGAAGTATATTTGATCACGATTTGAAAAAAATATGATCCTTGGAATCCTTCTTTTCAAGTCCTGTAAAGAAAAAAAATATTATTTTGATTAAAGATCCAGCTTTTATCTAAATTTTCAATTGATTATCACGAAAAAATTATTTGAATATGAAATTTTCATCATCATATTTTCCTGTCCTCGAGCGCTTCCAATGGGAAAATCGCTATTTTTAATGCATTTATAGACTCTTCTGTTCTGTAAGAAATAAATTATGAAAACACTTACGAAATCTGTGAACAAATTTGGCATTCTCTTAACGAAATTTCAACTCTTTCGATTTATCTTTTATTTTTTTACAAAAGTGATTTTCTGTAAAAAACATCATTATGACCTGAAGTAAGTAGTCTTATTTCCGTGATTTTTGCTTCGATATTTGGACTAGGGTATAATTTGAAATTAGGTTTTAATTCTTGAAAACCCTCAGAAACAACAATAACACGCCAATTTTGAAACAACGTCATTGGAAATTTTCTCTGCTTAAGAGACCAAAAGTTTAAGCGAAAATTTATATGAAAATCCAGATCAGACAGTTTTCTGGACATTCAAAGTTTAATAAATAGCTTCTGTGTGGCCTGCTTTTTGTCCACTATCATCACAATTTTTGTGAACCAGTGGTCTTTTCTATGACGAGAAGAAACAGAACTGAAGGGAGGAACCAAAAGAAAAACTAATGTCAGCATTTTTTAAAAATTTAAGTTAGTTTGAATGAATGTATTATTGCATTTTCCTTTAATCTGTCTCTTAAATTGATTCTGAATGGCAAAATTCCGACGTTGCTTTTAAAATTAATGCAGAAAATAAGTAGTTAAATCACTACATTACCAAGCGATCGCTTCTATATATTTCGTTACTGAATGTTTTTTCGTAAGATTGCATCTATTGGAATTTTATCCGTTTTTTATTATTTTTGCTCTGTTATGCATTCCCTTAACATATTAGTTCTAAAACCTCATAAACCTCAAACCTTGACATAGAATCAGCTCATGTCCCTTTTTGCAGCTTAAATTCTCCAAGAATAAAAGAATGCCCTTTCCTCTCTGTGTGTGAATAGTAAAGATAATATTTTAAAAAATTGCAAAAGCAAACTGATTAACATCTGACAAAAATTGTCTGAATAAAGTGAAAGTTCAACTGTAGCAATTTTCGCAGAATGAAATTGCAACAGAACTGCCCGCAGGTGTCTATCACCTTCAAGTTTCCCAACTTCCCCTTGGTGCACCTTACAGTGTGAATCGCACCCATCTGTGTTCACGTGCAGGTAGATTCATCCGGGATAAACCAAGTATATGGGAAAGAAGCGAAGTATATTAGCCGAGATTATTTTATCTTTTATGACTCAAAATAGGATAGAAGACACTCGTTGACGGTTCGTTCACAAGATGGGAAAAATGAGCCTCCGCCTTATCTTTCTTCTTTTGTTTCTAAACAGATAATCAGAATTCTGAAGAACAAAACATGTAAAGAATTTTTCGCCCCCTTATCTCACCAGTCTTATCCGATCTTCTCGCGGAGCGAAAGCAGGAAATGTGGAGATAAGCATGAGTTAATATCATGATCAGTTGGTGAAATGTGATAGCACAAATGTAAGATGAGACAAAGAGTGAATTGCAATACGAGAATATAATTTTAATATGCTTGGTTTATGTTTTTTTCCCCGTCTATAAAAGAAGTCGTTGTAAGAAAGTACTCATAGCATTTTTTGGTTAGAAAGGAAATACCAGCAACAGTAAAATGCGTTAAGTCATTTTATATATAACTATTTTAAGACATACAAGCTTCGTAAACTAAATATCTAATACGAATATCTTCAGAAATTAAATTTTCATTACGTTATAGATTTTTCAAGACTGCTAATCAACAAAGTTTTAACTAATAAAGCTCAAAGGATTATTGCCTGAAATTTGGTATATAGCAACACATACAAAAACTATTTTATAAATCTGTTTCCTAGTAGTTTCAAATAATGATAAACTTTAATGCCATTCCTACATATTATGAATCTATTATTATTTTTGCAATAAATAATAATTTATTGCATCTTGGAATTCGCTAGGATAGCAACAGGCCTTTAATTAATACTGAAAGCTTATAATTATATACCGATGGCAAACTTGATGATAACGGATCCAGCGACCCCACCATCACCACCATTCGCTAATTCTTATTCCACCGAAACAAAAAGCAGAAATATCCATATAAGTTTCTGGAAAGCTTCGTTGAATAATAATAACAAGCAATTATCATGACGAAGTTCTTGCAGCAGGAGATAAGAAAGGCTACGATTATCACTAATAATTTGCTGAAATCTCATTGCAAATTGTTGAATATAAATCAGCATCACGATAGGAACATGTAATGCACTATGGCTGATTGATTTCAAGCAAGAGGCACTTTCTTTCTCTTCCCTCATCTAAGCATAATCCCTCCTAAAAGCATTCACACATTTTTCATAATAGGATGTAACATGATGCCTATAATACTTCTCCTCCCTTAAAATAAAAAGCCGTTGCGAAATTATCAAGGATCGTGGGTGCGTGCGTGTGCGCATTGAACCCATACTTTATTATTAATAACCCTAAAATTGCAGTACTTGAATTAGGGTTGCATTTAGATGAGAAATTCAAATCCAAGCCAAAAATCGAAATAGGACTTAATGCTTTAACTCTAAATACCTGAAGTAGAGCCTTGACTCTCAACTAATTGAAATACCGGATTTCTAATTAACTTTTAAACCAACCAGATTGAGAACTTTTCATTACAAAATCCTGTATAAATAATACTGAATTCGGTCTCCCATATTTAATTGAGACTCAAAAAATAAAAAAAGAAAGCTGAAATGAAGTCCCTTAGATTAAAGATGCTCATATTATCAATATATCCGCTAAAGGTGTTTGTCTCAAGAATAATTTCAAAATCTTTTATTTATTCAAGTTTTTCAAAATTTCGTCAGTTTGTCCTTATGTCCGAACGCACAGAAATACTACATTATTATTGTTTATATAACAGTAAAAATCACGCACTTATCATTAAATATCCTTCTTCGCACCACTTTTGAATTCTTCCTAGACACACTTTTTAAAGGGGTATAATGGTTTCATTAAAAGGCGATTGCGTGTAAAATGTCAGAGATTTATTATCTTTTATTCATATTGCATAAGTTCATCGTTGCAATTTAATTTTTATAACAATATTTAACAGAATGGAAACTCGATTTTTAAAATGGTAGTAGATAAATCCAAAGTGACGGTCCGACAAAAGGGAAAAAACCAAACTTTAATATAATTCATAATCAGGTTATAAATTATTACAGAAAAAATTTTCACACACATCACATCCTTGAAAACAGGAAATGCACTCTTTAAAAACTTATTACATTTCTGAAGTGCAAGTTTCGTATAGTTTCAATTATTAAACTTTAATTTATTTGCAGACTGTCTTCGTTGATTAAATAAAATGAAATGAAAGCTTAGGAATGTTTGCGTTGCGTCTATATCAGAACTTTTTAATCTTCTTGCACTTGCCATCTCCCTATTTGGGTGGAAAAAATTTTTGCGACCCTATTTCCTTTAGAAAAATATTGCTGGGTTCTCAAAATTCAAAAATTAATGAGGAAACCGCACACTATTTAATGACACAAAATAAAAAAATTAAAAAAATAGTTATTAAGTGAATTTATTGAAATTTTTTAAACCATACCGATTTACTTAACTATTTGCATACTTTGGCAAGTATATCAAGAAACTTTTTTTTGAAATTGTAATAATTTATTTGTAATAAACTTAACCCTAAAAAAATGAATAATAATGGGAAAATACAAAATAACTTCTATTGCTGATCTGAGGACTTTCATACTGTGAAGTAAACTTTTACTGAACTTATAAATAATCAAATTACTAATTTAAAAATTTATATTCCATGTTTAGTTTTGGAATTTATACCAGTTTGTTGAAGTTCTCTGAGAGTTTCGAATTTTACAGTGAAAGGTTGGCGGCAAGTGTTATGAATATGGCACAATTTCTTGTAACATATTTATACGCATGTGCGACCAGATTGCCTATTTGGGGTTCATTTTGGTCGGATAAAAATGAATTTTTTTTTTATCCTATATGCCATAAGAACACATTTTTTTGGTGAGCTCAATATGCGATAAATTGTTCTTTTTTGGAAAAAAAACAATAGTTTATTTATTTTGATTAGTGAACACTAGAGTGTCTCTCAAAAAGGATGCGTTCAGTTCGAAGAAGCAGGTGAAAGACATATAACTCTGACTTCATACTTTAACTTTTATTGAATGCCTTTCTAATGGAACAATTTTCATCGTTTTTCAAGGTTTTCTAGGAAGCAGCAATAATTTCTTGACTGTTTGTGCATTCTGCATGCCCAATGTTGCATTATTCTACAGAAAATTAAATACTGTTAAATTACTGTAATTTTTTATCCGCTCATTTTTCATAAAATTTCTAGGTCAAGAGCAAGCGATTCTTCTTTCTTGAAATTAGGTAGGCATTCCGCCATGGTATGATTGTAAATATGAAAATATGGACAAAAGAAATAAATATATTAGAACTTATCTTGCATCATGTATCGAAATTGCATCATATTTCCCGATTAAAAAAAAACCTCTCCATTTATCTGGGGTTAGATGTATGTGAATTTAAAACAACAACAAAACAATACAAAGAAATAAATTGTATTTATAGTTTTGTGTAGCTTCTGGTCATAGAAACTTTTCTCATCATTGTGCAAGCTTCATTTTATGAAACAGCAGCAATTTTAGATTTCATTACTCTCATTCTAAATATATATGATTTGGAAAACTACAGCTAATAAATTTCCTTCTGTCACAAGTAATAGCGCTTTTAGCAAATGAACTCAACAGAAGAAGGAGTTTGAAATGTGTATCTCAAAAATGACATTTCGATATGATGCTACAGGCAGTTAATCACTGAACCATTTTCTGATCATTACGGATTCTTTCGTCGTGAAAAATTTCAGAGACATCTTCAATACTTAGATTTTCTTTTTAGTTATTTATAAATTCAGCTTGATGACCATAAATATTCCATTGAAACTAAACATTTTATTGTTTTATTTCACCTTTGTCGTCAAACTGGATATTCACTTTATGATTAAATTTTTGCATAAATCATCATATGAAGAATAAAGCCATTTTAATAAGTTATACATCGTTTTATTCTGGGATTAACATTAATTATTTTTAAAATAACTTTTCGTTAAAAACGTTTAAGTTAGTTTTCGAAATAATTTATTAGCTCTTAATAATCATTTAACAATAGGATATTTTCTGTATAATTGAAGGTACCAGAATGAAAAAAAATGCTTAGTTTCAAATTTCCCTGACATTTTTATACAAAACACTGTAAAGATTTTTCAAATGATGAGAAATAATACATTGAAGTATAGCAAGAAAGCTATGAATTGGACAACAGAGGTAAGACGCAGATTTTCGAGTATAAATCGCTTTATAATTTCTGCTAACTAATCTTTAATCTAAAATATAATAATATTTTCTTCTGATAAATAAAAAAACGGAGGGAAGATAAACTCATCAAATGATGTAAATTAATCAGAGGAAGTGAACTGCACAGATAAGACTCCAAACAAATGGGGGCTAATAAAGATTCTCGAAATTCTCCAAAGTGATTTTTAACAGTCGCCATGCGAGAGAAGTAGGTTCTTATTATGGGAGAGAAGAGTACTCTTCACCGAATCGGAAACCGACCCCTTAATGAGGTAGTGACCTAGACGAAGAGGAGGTTATCTATCAAGTGGCGTCGCTTCCCTAGACAACCCCACACGCTCGTCTATTTTTTACACTCTAATAGGCTTCATTCATCTGGGAGACAACTACTTTTCCTAGTTAATGCCCTTTTGCAATTACATACGAAACAAAATAAGGGGCAACTGGAGTAGCAATACTACTGGCAGGACAAGTAAAAAAGAGCAGAAATTGGAAGGTAAATTCTTAAAAAGATAGATTTTCTTCCTTTGTATATTTCAATGACTGATTCTGCCTAAAGAAAGACACTTAATATCTATTGACAGGAGGTAATTTGTAGGGGTCTCAAAATTATATCGCTGTTTATATGGTAACTTCGGAAAGTAAGCATTTTCTTTATTAAAAAAATAGAAGAAATCGAAAAAATTTGAAACGTTGAAATAAATTAATCATTTTCTAAAGTAATGAAGAATCAACTAATTAATATCTTCCACGCATCCATGAAAATAAATGATCCATTGAACCGCTGCTTCACCTTCAGTTTTTAAGAACATGGTGTCACTCGCACGACCATAAATGTAAAAAAAACTAACATAACAAAGCTTGATAAGGCCGCATCGAAGTTAAGGGATGATTTTTACATAAAGAAAAATCGACAAAAAGGGGGAAATGAACATGTCCCATGTTCATAACACTTCTTGTCATATGACCAAGGTTGAAAATTCCGATTTCCTTTCCCAGGAACCCTCGTAATGGTTCAAAGTGGATTGTAATTCAGTCAATCAAATCCACTAACTTAGAGGTTGTTTGTCAATCAAGACGTTTCTATTGTGGTTTCGACTACCAACCGTTGCTCCAAAATTTTACAATTTGACCACTTGCAAACAACAGGATTTTTATTGGGAACTGTTACAAGCTTTTGCCTGTATTACGCGGTTTTATTTGAGCATTAGTATAAAATATTGATTCCTAAGTTAAAGATAATAACGAATTTTTAACCGCACAAATGTTTGAAATAATGACTTATAATAAATTGCCTCTCCGGTTAAAGGGTAATTGGTAAACGATATTTTACAAAATAAAGTTATTCTAATTTGAAATTAGATGAAAAAGCACGCTCTTTTATAAATTGGATTCGTCATCAAAAATTTCAAAGTGCCTAATTTAGTGTCCTTTCAAAATCTCTTAATTCAGTTGTTTTTATCTGTACCATGATTTATCTCATCATCCCTCAATAACTACGCTTTTATATTATTTGTTTATTCGTTAAAAATAAAGCATGAACATATTCACTGACATTTCATAGATCCGTTGATATCGCGAAATAAATATTCTATGAAAAATCATCCATTATCTCCTTAACAGAAAATGGAGTAAAAGTGAGTGGTTAACGATCCGATTTGTCTGCAGAATCGGACGTGAATGGCTCTCTCCAGAAATAATCACTTGGTGCTGGTAATCGCTATCTTTTCCCGAAATGATTTGTCATCTAATTCCCATCCTAGTTACCCCACCAGTTCCCACAGATGCCAGTCATTCGCAGGGGTTTTCTTTTGGGGGACTCATTAGCCTGCAGGGGAATGCTCCTGTCACTCACCTCAGTCGATTCGTGAGCATATTAGCAGTTTCTCGGAGGTCCCTTTTTGACCTAGCTTCCTGCGACCGAAGCTAATTAGTTGGGTAAACATCTCCATTCCACCTCGTTAGGGTGCCACTGAAAACCCCTGCTGCTGCCAGTAAGACACGGGCTGCTGATGCTGTTGCATACGGACTATTTCCAGGTCGGCTTTTTATAGATGATTTTCGCGACTCCAGAGCCTATGAATTCGAACCCAAATGGGGCCTCGAAAACGAGAATCTCCAATACAGTAAGCAAAAGCAATTCAGATAGTGACTCTAATTTGAAGCAATTCATCAAATGTGCCCAAATAAATATATATGTAATGGATTTTCTTTTTATCATTTATCATTAAATAATACTTCATAGCGCTGTTTTATTTCATTACGTATATCCACATTTAGGGTTGCGAAAAAGTTTTCTTGCATAAAGGAAATCTCGGTGGTATTTTATCAATTAGAAGGGAGTCACGAACCATAAAGATTTCAGAAGCTCTAATTTACTCAATGAGAAGGATGTTATTTCAACCTAAGAAGGACTTCAACCAATGACATTCTTTCACAGAACATAATATTCCTTTCCTATATCTTTCAGGATTTGGGTGTCTCATTTCGAAGTGAACAATTCAGAAAAACTTAGTTTCAGTATTCATTCTTTAATTAATAAGAATTGTTATGAGATCAATTTTTTTCTGAGATAAAGATTAAAGTAATATTTTTATAAATTAAGCGAAAACTAATGGGACGTTATTTTAAGTACCGTTTATTAATGAATGAAACATTTAAAGAAAGTTCAGAATTCTACTTAGATATTTTATGTTAATTTAAAACTTTCTGGCCCAATCCCAAACCCAGAAATCTCCCTTCTGTTGGAAAATATTTCGTTGATTCATGCGTTATGAACAGTATTTTTACCACCTTTAATTAATAAATCTGAAAAAGCAGCATCAATGTATTATTTACATCAGAATGTTCTAGAATAAATGATGAAAAGGAGAAGCTAAATGATAAATAGGTCTCAAAGTTTTTATCATTCCTTTCACAAAAGAAAATGTGAAACAGAGACAAATTAAGGCTTCATTAAAGTGTTAAGATAAAAACCATTGTTCTTGTCTTCTTCTCACTTTGTCCTTAAATGACTCTAAAATAAATTTAACAATACATTTCCAATATTATGTACTCGCATTTAAAGAAAAAGAAATTGTTATTAATGACATGGGATGAACAAGAATAAAAACTCATTGGGAAAGCCTTTTCCTATTCTTTTAACAAATCCTTTGATAACCTCATCACCTGTCGCTGATGTTTCATCAACGTTTTGCTTCCTAATCAATGAAGTGCAAAACTATCGGAAATTATTTCTGATTTCATATACTTCATCGCATTTTATCTTCTGAAATTCGTTTAAATCAACGTCAAATTCTTTCTTATCACTTTCATTTCTAGAAATAAGTCAGATGAAACAAGTATTTTGAAGATACTGTACCGAAAAGTGGCCATTTTCCAGCCCGTTGATTCCGAAAGACCCGTACAATTGCTAGGAAACTGTCAACACCGTGCCCGTAAGCCAGCAGTTCTATTAGGCAAGTGACAAGGTTAATAAATCCAAATTGTCTTAAAAAAGAGAAAAGTAGATTGTATTGCTTCCAGATCACTGACTTCTTCACTGGGCAATACGTACAAGTAATTTGATTGTAATCTGGAAACGTTTTTAAAAGCACAGTCAAACCTCAGTAACTCGTCACCTCAATCACACCAGTTAAGTCATCACTTCTGCTCGGTTAAGCCCGCTTCGGATGTATTTTAGCTCACATTCGTTGTCAAGGATTACGGCCTGAAATTGTCAACATTTTTTTCCATGTTTTTGACGAGTTTCGAAACTATTTTCGTGTCGGAGATTTTCAAAAAAATAAAATCTACAGCATCGCATCAAGTATAAAAGTAGCATTAGAAAATCAATTTTTAATATTTCGGCAAATTCACCCCTCCTACAAAAGTTAATCAATCTATTTAAAGCTGATTTTATGCTAACAGGTTGTGACCTTAACTGTGATCGGTTGACTGAATATATGGGTCGCCGAAACTAGCATTTCTAGTCTAATCTTCAGTGCATGGTTTTTTCTCAATCTGTTTAAAACTGTAACAGAACTAATAATGAAATTACTTTGATTTAAAATATTTTATTGATAATTCGAAGTTGTGATCCTTTATTTTTTATTTTGAGAACATTATCAGACTTAACACTGTTCTTAAATGAAACACGAAATATTTATCATCTTTGCAGTTCATTCCTTTGGTTACCGTCCATAGAATATGCCCATCGTATTACACTCACAATAAATCCCCGGCAAAAGACTATTTGTTCCGTTGAAAGCACGTTGAAAAAAAGGAATACCTAGAGCACTCTAGATCCAACATTCCACCATGAAATAAGTCTAGCTTAGAAGAAAGAAACTCTCTCATCACAGGAGTTACCTAAACATTTGTAAAGATGCGTCAAACAAGAAGTAATAACACCCTCTTCGAGCAAAACAAAAAAAGAGAATAGCTGGTAATTAGGAGAAGAAGCTGAATTAATAATTTTTTATCATGGAAATTAACTTTGTGCTTAGACAAAAGCAAATAATTTTGTGCTTACAAATCTCTCTTGTTGGAATCAAATGTTCCTTTTAAATTAAGAAGAACCATTGTCCAAAAAATAAAGACACCAAAAAAAAAAAATCCAATGTCAAATTTCCTTTCTTTTTCTCGTTCAAATATTTTTTTTATCTAAATTAACAATGGTTTAGTCATCTATAGATAAAATGTAATGATGGGCAAAAAAGGCATTGCAAAAATATTTGTTGACTCGAAAATACAATGAACTCGCGTTAAATCAAAAATCTTTTACGTGAATCATCCCTAAAGTTCAAATCAGGTATAACAGATCTATTTAGAAAGTTTCTTAAATTTCAAATTTCCCTCTTTTCAAGTCAAGCTTTTCGATAAGAACTTCTTTTTTCGTACAAAGCGTTACGCCGTTCTTTTTTTCATGTGAAAATTTTCCGAAATAAAATATTTATTAACACCGTTTATAAACAGAGAGACACATCGATGAATTTCGTGAGACTCCTATTTACTTTACGACACACTTGCATTACTTCCGAATGTAAATGAGCAACACTGAAAAGAAAGAAGAAAAAAGGTGATTTTTCACTTACATAACAGTAAATACGTTTCTGTCCTCTTATATTGAATTTTCTTTATGGGTTTGTGCCAGTTTAAATTTTAAAACTAACCCAACTCTTAAAAAATTTGGCTTATTTTTTTCATCATTTAAATATTTTACAAAGATTTTGGGGTTGTTTCCAGAGCCTTGGTTAATAACCTTCCTATGACACAAAATACTCAACGCAAACCTTACATCTTTGGCTTAGCACGTGGCAATGATATTTGGAAATTTTTTTATTATTATTTCTTAAAATCTATTAAACCATCGTTCCATATAAATATTATTAAATTCTGGAACGAATCAAAATAACTATGCATTTATGTTTCCAGAAGTTTTTACAGAAAACCATATAATTTTATTTTTTCATTAAAAGCGTTTATTATTGGGCTTTTGATAGCTGCTGAAAATTCAAATGAAATTATGTGTTATGCAGCAGGCAGTAATTCAAGCATTTCCATTAATGGTAGTATGAACCGAAATTCACATTGGATCGTACAACAGAATCTAGTTACCAAAACATTGACAGCTTTTTGTAAAAAGTATCCACATTCTCAATTTTTGAAAGTGCGAACCCAAAATGAGCTTTCATTGTTTGTTTTCTCTCGATTGTAATTATTTTCCCAAGATTCGTAAAGAAAGAAAAATAGAAATGGAATGATTCTACGAAAATATCAATTGACTTAGACTAAGGTTTTATTCTCGTATTTCATTTTTATAACATTTATTTGAAAGGAAAATCAAAGCTTTATTGTATGATAATTCATGATTGAGACCTAACAATCGTTAAAATTTATGCTGCCTTTCTTTTAATTTAACTTCAACTACTTTGCGCCACTTATTACAACTGCATTTCACTTTATAGTGAAATGTTCATAGTAAGATTCAGAAAAAAGTACAGAATTTTCAAAAAATATTGAAATAACATGTCTCTTATCAAAATCAATAATAATAATACAGCGGAATTTAGTCAATTCAAAACTAAAGGGGCGACAATGAAATTTGTATTTATTTTAAACTTCGAATGTAAAAAATTGGGTATAAAAATGAGTACAGCAAGAGAAATGACTATTTTTACACCAAAAAGGCAGTAAAGTTTTGTTTTTAATATTTAATAAATTGTTCATAATTAGCTAATAACAGTAAATGATTTTAATAAGTGTGTGAGTGAATTAAGTTATATCCTCATTTGAAATTAACTCGCTCGCTACCAACCGTCACATATATGTGACACAGCCTTTCTTACCAGAGTCCGACGTCACATATATGCGACACAGCCTTTCTTACCAGAGCCCGACGTCACATATATGTGACACAGCCTTTCTTACCAGAGTCCGACGTCACATATATGTGACACATCCTTTCTTACCAGAGCCTGGCGTCACATATATATGACAGACGTAAAGTCTATTCCAATTGATGTCATATAATCCCTTGGGATGTGGAGGACGTTTTTCCCTGGAGACCATGGTAGCGAAAGAGTTAAGGGCTTTAAAAATTATTTACAATCACTGAGGTCCCAATGATCGGTCTCATTTAACTAACGCAACGAACCCTGCCCTCTTCGCCCATTATAAATACAGTTGTTATGGTCATTCCAGCATTTAAAGTCGGTTAATAGATCCGTAAATACTACAATTGGCAGAGAGAATGTGGCGCAAAAGATCAGAGCAAGAGCTAAGGCATGAACTCTCTGTTACCTACTCATTATAGGGTCGAAATTTTTATGAAATGTATTAGATCAAAACTCGTTTCATAGTCTGTATCTAAAAATACATACTAATATGTACTATCAAAGTTTCTGGGAGTTACCTGTCAACTCTTTCGTGTCCCCAAACAACCGAAGAACTCTAACCAAATTTTTAAAAAGCCTTGTTCTAAATATTTCCCCCTATCTTTTCTGGCATTAGGATTTGCATAACGAAGCATCTGGTCCCTTAGTGATTTCTCCCTTGTTTCCGAAAAATAATTTAGCTTGCGATCCAATTTTTTTCGAATTCCTTTTCTATAAATACTCGGCGAATGAAAGTGCGTCACTTCTATTTACCACATCCTATTTTCGCATCTTTTCCCTACGTTTATTTTCTCCTCCGGTTTTTGTTGTGCTTCTCCGCCTTCTGTTCAACAAGCGTGCATACCCTTACCGTAATTGTGTGCAGATTGCATTACGGCGGAAAAACTAGCGAGTAATAAAATATAACAGCCCGCTATTAGACATCCATCTGATTTAGTGTCCGAGGCTGTTAAATACGTCGAAAGAGGGGAAAAAAGAAAAAGCATTTTTTTCTGTAGAAAAATGGAATCCGAGCGCAGTAAAGCGGAACTGTTGATAGACAGCCAGAGGAAGTCGAAGGGGGTCCCCCAAAACGCCCCCACCCCCCTTCCGTGACTTACATGCTTCTGTAGACTCTTCAGCGTGTCTATTACGCTGTCAAAACGAACATCTCCCCCCTCTCGAAAACTTTTAACAAAAACAACACTTCATCATTGAGTAGGATGGGAAATCTTCCCTTTCCACTTTTTCTGAAGATGCTGACTGTTACAACGTGTCATGAGGATTGGAACAGATGCCTCGGAAATACCTCGCATACTTACGAGTGTTTGGGGAACATTGCCGTAGAGGTGTGTGTGCAAAACGGTCTCGCTATTCAAAAGTATTTACATTATGGACACATAAGTCGTCAGTTCATAAATTTTCTTCATTTAGCGCACTCAATTCCTTTTTGTCAGCTTTCCTCTTTTCGCACACTTTTTTACAACTCGTGGACGGGGCGGAGTTGGCACCAGATGTTTACTTTTCGCTGCAAAATACCGAACATTAAGGGTGACACTTAGGGAAGACACATTCAGAGACATAAAGAGTAACAACATATTAGAGTTGAAGAACTTCATGTTTACCTTCAGGAAATACTCTTCAAATACATAAAGAGTAATAACATGATTAGAGTTAAAGAACTCTAGGTTTCATAAAATACTGTTGCATTTTCATTCCCACTTTTCTTGTTATGTTTTGTTCAGGTTGTAAAATTTCCCAGACACGACCCCTTTCATTGAAAATGTTTTTGCTAACCCCATTTTAAAAAGAAAAGATTTTTCACCGCCCACGTGTAAACCTATGAAAAATAAACAACAAAATAATGATATATAATAAAGAAAACGTATTTATTTCATTTATATGAAAAAATTCAATGAAGTGCTTTAGACCAAAGTGTTTCTCCCCTTCTTAATGTTGAAAAATTTGAGAAGAGGACGTTATATCATAATCCCAGTCCATAGTTTACAATTATAAGCCATAAATTAGGTAAACATGATTAAAGAGAAGCTTTTTAAACTATGGACCGCATCGCTGAATGAAGTTATTTCGTCGATTTTTGGTACTATGAAATTTCGAAGGCATGGTATTCCGACAGATTATACGATGCCAGCCGAAAAAAATCATAATTTAAAATATTTCTTTAGAAGTTACAAAAACATTGAGTGAAATGAAAGTTCATTTAATTTAAATCAGTCCTATTTTTGATGAATCATTTTAGTTACCGACAATTAAAGCTTCTTTTTTCGAATTGTATGCTTCTTCTGCAGAATTTTTGGGAAACTATAATGATGTGATGACTGAATTTGATGATAGTACTGTGTTGAGTAATATAATTCATGCGCAATTTTTTTAATTTAAAAATGCACGCAGAAATAAAAAGCTCTGGCAAAATGTTCTATATAGTTTGAAACAGAGTTTAAAGCTCTTCAAAATAATGTAATTTGATTTTTTTTTATGTATTTATGTATCATTTCGTGCGAAAGAATGGCTCTCCCTAAGTCCGAACCTATTCCATATAAAAGCCAGGTATGCACCTGAAAAAGCATAGAAGAGCACGGAAGATTTCAACAAAAATGTCCCATATACTTTCTATGGTAATTAAATAGTTTTGTAATAAATACTGAGGGCATCAAACTAAATACTGAAATTTCTTCACGAATAAGAATATATTAGCTTTAATAAAAGAAATACCTGCAATAGCAGGTGTGAATGTGAACATCACCAAATTAAAACAGAAAGAAAAAAACTGTTTATCAGCCTAGAATCATTCTAGAAACAAAGAATGCTAAGTCCGGTATCTTTTGAAAATCTTTAATGGCTGGACAGTGCTTGAACTTAAAAGCAACCACGGAAATGTTCGGTAGCATTCTATGGAAACAACTTCTATGGAATGTCGACTTTTTCTTTAAGATACACAAAGTGAATGCTTTACTGGTCACATTTTAATTCAGTTAATGAATTTCAGCATTTGGATTCATATGATATACCATTTGCCTCAAAAACCTTTGGATAGAAAAGTGAAATTTTGTTTTGCATTACTTAAAAGATTATTTATAAATTTTTGATAAAATTTTTTTTAAAAATTAAAACCATTTTTATTTTCCTGGAAAGTTCCTGATGGAACTTTAATAAAAATTGATGCATACTTTATCCTAGGAAATTAGTTATTTAAAGCAAGTATATCGTTTTATAAGTTTTTGTTTGAAACAAATTTTCTATCCTTTAAATGTATACGAAGCAATTACCTTTAATTTAAAAGCAACTTAATTAATCTAATTCATTATGACTATGAACTGAATAAAAGACTAATTTATATATAGCACGCAACGTGGCTCATCATAAATAAAAAGTAACTCTCTTCAGAACAAGACTGAAAAGGAGCAATGGACCTAAAATCTTCATAATTACCTCATAATTTAATTATTCTTTTGTCATTCTCATTTTGTGTCATATGTAATGGCATAAATAAATAAAACTTAACCTCTCAGTGTTTTGACAGCCTAGTTCAAAAATGGCAAAGCTTGGTTGCCTTTCAGCTCCGCATACAATGGTTTCATAGTTATGAGACAGAGAGTAAAACAGAAATGTAACGAAAACATCTGCAATGTTTTCAATTCAAGATAGTAAAACACACTTCAACAATTCAGAAGCTACTGTTTTCTTCTAATGGTACGGAGATCTCTTAATTTTTGTTAAAAAAATTCTTATTTAATAACCTGTTCTTTATAATAAGAATGGTTTAGTAATATCTGATCGCTGCAGTGATTAAGCTGGAAAAAATCAGTAAGATGAGGTTTGAATTCTAAATATAAGGATATTTAAGAATTTCGCTTAAGCATTTTATGGAATTAACAACAATTGAAAGATGGTGGCCGTGAGATTGTTTCATTTTAAACCATTTATGAGTTCAAAGAAGGAAGATAATTAATTTTATGATTTATAATTTTCTAATTTATAAGGTTTTGTTTATTCAATTATATATTTTTCGACAGACACAAATTTTCAGAAACATTTGAAAAAACATCCTTTCCTTCTTTATGCAATATATATATATATATATATATATATATATATATATATATATATATATATATATATATATATATATATATATATATATATATATATATATATGATCCAGTAGATCCACAAATGTCAAAAGCATTAAATAATATATAGAAATTTACAAGGGATTTTGGTGATATAGTGAGTTTTTTCTTAAATATGCATAATTTTAATATTCTAGGAAGTCAAAGCTTTTTAAAGTTATTTAACTTGAAAATGTTTTAGATTGAAGAAACTTTTTCCGTCTATGAAAAATTTTTCTGTAACCCAAAAGTTGGATAATAAATTTAAAAACTAAACATTAATAAAAAATAATTGCACCAAAATTTTATTAAAATAACTATTTAATATACATGGTAGTCATAAATTATTGGACCCATTTCAAAAATTAATTTTAAAAAAACCCTATAATGCAGCAACTTCGATTTTTTTTAACGAGAGAGTAGCTGAAAAAGTTTTTTTTTTTCAGTAGCGAGCCGTTACGGCTCACTAAATCTGCGCACTCCAACGCAAGTGTCAAAATGGCTACCTTGCAGAAGAAGGCAGGTCTTTGGTTCCACGAAATTGTCGGTCTCCGAGTAAGAACTCCATTAAGGGTTGGTATAAGCAATTAAAGAGTGAAAGTCTTTCTCACTGATGCACATTTCCTGTTCCCTTTAATATTTCATACCAACTCTTGATGAAGTTCTTGCTTGAAGACTGACAATTTCGATACTCTAAGCAAATAATTCTTTGAACTGTTGCAATTGATTTGCTTTTTAACATCATAAAAAATATTACCTGGAGTGATAAACTCCCACCCAGATCAGAATAATTTTCATCTAGCTTTATGGAGTATAGATCAAATGTATTCCGCACATCGAAGAATATAATCGGTTTGCAAATGAAAAATCAAAGCATCCAATGATATTTTAGGATGCAGAACTATCAATGTCTGAAAAAATGAATCACATATAACGAAACTCAATGGGCACCGAGCGCAAATCAATATTCAAAATATGATGAGGTTTTATTTATAATAATGTTATAAAAATTGAAATCTGATCCATGGATACTTTGTAGCTAATTGGTAACGCAAAAATTTTATTTAATTATGTCGCATAGAAATCTGTCAATGATTATGTTATTAATTCACAGAATTTCAAAACAAATAATTCTTAAATTCAAATACTAAAATAAAGCGTCAGAAATTCTGAATGCGTATCTAAAGAAGCAATCTTTTCTAGCGAACTAAATTAGGGGAATCAAACATTTATTTGCCGAAAACCAAAGCATATATAGCAAAGAAAATATTTAAAATGTCTTTAAAAATGTTGCATAAAGCTTCACATATGATCTAAAATCTCAAATGAAACTTAATTATTTTTCTCGCTTGACGATTTTTATTCAAATAACGGTAAAAAAAATGGTACCCGTGTATGAAAAACTGGAAATAAATTTAAATTTAATTTTTTCTCAATTCTATAGACCCTGTTCATACGACCATTTGTGATTGAAGTTTGACCATGGTTGGTTTTTACACCACTAAATGGCGCCATTAGAGCTATGGTGACGTTAAAACTCAAATAGATTATTTTACCTCCATTTTGTGTAGTCTGGTGTGGTCAAGTGGTTAGTGTGTTCCCCAGTTTCTTATTTAATGTAGCATTTGCAAATTTTGTCCTGACGACTCCCCTCGCCGATTTCATTTCCAGTTTCTCGAGAATTTCAACACTCTTCTCTGCGTATCAAAAAGATTTTGTGGAAAGTTCACTCTGTTCGCAGAAAGCTGTTTTGTATTTATAGAATCGAAAAGTATACATTGCTTAGAATGGCAGCTATAAATTGACTAAATTTTAATGAAAATATTATTTAAAAATTGATAAAATTAATTAATCAAGCATTAATAAAAATTCTTAGTATTATATATAAAGGCGCATATGCAGCTATTTCTAATATAATACAGATACAAATAATAGATATACTAAACAAAAATTAAAATTTAAAAAGAAAGAAAAGTATAGATAAGAAACAGCAGATTTAAACAAAAACGATGACAATACATCTTTTAGCGTACTAACGTAACAGCCTCAAGTGATTGCATCAACAGAAGTTTAAAACGATTAATATTTAAAACACATAAAAATTAATTTAGAAAGTAAAAAATGTTCAAAAAGGAAGAAATGAATGAGGAATCGAATGGCGAACTTTATCAAAGACCACTCGCCATAAAGATTCCAAATTAGACAATAAGATTATAAATCAAAAGTATACCCTTTGTGGCCTGAATCCTGTCCAATATCAATAATCTGCTGTTTCTTATCCATACTTTTCTTTCTTTTTTAATTTTAATTTTTGTTTAGTATATCTATTATTTGCTTAGAATGGAACTGAGAACAAATAATGGAATGAGTCAAAAAATAAATAAATAAAATAAAAAGGAATGGGTCGACCCCAAATATTTCAACTGATGCGTTTATTTTGTTTTTCACATTTACAATTCATCAACGTAAATGTTTGAAAATAAAGTTCCGATTCATGTGAGCGTGCACTGTAGTTTTTCTGAACCTTATTTCCAAATCCATCCAACTTTGACTTACGATCCCATACTAAAATTTTGCAATGAATAGGTGAAGATCCTAAATGGCTAAAATCAGTGTCAAAGGATGTTCCCTATATTCATACACAAAAGTATATTTAAGACAATCCTTTCATAGCCACATATAATGGAAACTTATTACTGAAAAAAAGATTTTAAATAATATTTTTTAAAAAACTTACATTCGGTTGCAGAAGAATATTTTTCTAAGGAATATTAGCAGAATATATTCGCTCTTGCCTGCTCGTAATGAAAAAAAAAATTTTTTTCAGAAAAAGATATTAATAGCAGTTATATATTTGTTATAACTCATGATATCATTTTTTGACAACTAGAGTTCCTGAAGATGGAGTTCATTCTTGAGACAACGAATAAAGGTTGATTTTTCTTCATCAGTTAGGTTGATAATTTTTGTTGTAATAATAAGAAATGCTTGTATCTTACTTAAACAATGCATGGAAAGGTCAGAGTCAAGATTGAGTAATGATGTTTTATTATTAATTTAAAAAATAAAGAATCTGTATAATTTGCAGAAATATTGATAAATCAGTGAAATGTAGTCTTTATTTATATACAAATCAACAAAAATCATTACTCTCAACATAATCGTCAATTATACTGAGTGAATTAAGAGTGAAATAATTTTCCATGATTCCCTCTAAAAATAGACGATTTTATTGTGGTTTGTTGCAGAAAACATAAAATTGGAGATAAAAATAAATAGAAATGAGGTGCAATAATAATAACTTTATGGACGAAATCAGCTTATACAAGTTTTTTATAGGCACTTCCAAATATCACACAATAATATAAAATTTTTCATCTTGTCATTCAAGCATTTGATCTTCTGTCAGTTCTTTCAGAGAGAGATTTTTAAAAATAGATTTCAGCATTGAATCTGAAATTTGAAAAAGAATTTTAAAATGTTTTATTTATGTTTTCAACCTGCTTTTTTTATCCCGCTTTTAATATGAAATTATATAAAAAAAAAAAACGCAAAACTATTCTATTGCTTTCTACAATGATACTGAGGAGGATTATAATAGCAAAATTAGGAAAGTTTTTAAACTAAAAGGTTATTTTTCAAGTTCCTTATTAATTTTCAACGATTTTTATGCATTTATATTAGTTTTTTTTTTATCTTTCTAAATTTTCACATACCATTGAAAAAAAAATCGAGAAGATTATTTTTAACCTTTTGGCTTAAACACTTTTATATCCGAAACTACTATTAACGATTTAGGTTTAAAATAATACACATTATATTAAGCGATGAAGAAATGATTTCCTTCAAATTAAGAAAATGTTTATTTACTATTTAATATGAACTTGCCGTAAAGCGACTGAAAGCTTATTTAACGATTATGATAAATACATTTTGTAGAAACAAAATTCGACCTTAACAGAAGAGCTTTAAATACTATCCAAAAGTAGTTAGTATAGGGCAGGGCCTCTTCAACTTATTCCACTCACAATTTCTTTTCAGGTGAAAACAATTTTCAAGAGTCCAAAATGAAATTTTAGTCTTAAAATATTTATTCAGCAATTTTCAGTGAAATGTTCTAAACGAAGGTGATCTTTAAACTATATTTGATTGCAAGATTGAAGAATTTGAAACAAGAAAGCACTCTTGAATTTTCCGCCCTTGGTGGAATCAAATATCAAATAAAACAGCGTGGTAAAGTTTTAATTAATTTATGTAAAGCTTAATTAATTTATTTTTAATTGTGGTAATTTCTAGCTAGTTATTATTAAAATTAATTTATGTAAAGCATTTTAATAATAACTTTCTAGAAATTCCACAATTAAAAATAAATTAATCAAGCTTTACATAAATTAATTAAAACTTTACCACACAGTAACGATTGTCGTTCGTTATGTTGAAAAGTCAGTCACGATTAATCCTATTTAAAATTTCCATCAGTTTTTATTTAGTGCCTTTAAAAATACACTGGCTTTAATTAATAGATTTCGAAACAAAAAAACTTGCCAAAAATTAGTGAAATCGCTAACAAAAATTTTATTACCAATATCACAATCAGGTCAGTTATTTCAACCCCATCTTTAGTTCGGCAAGAAAAGATTTATGTTAGATTTAGAAAACGCAATTTCTCCAACCAAACACTTATCACCACAGTGTACCACCGAACTCGGAACCAGGACGGCCTCGTATCCTTCCAACCGAACACTGAAGACTAAATGCACATGTTCACATGTTTTATTATGCACATGTTTATTTATTTATTTCCCCTTCAGCTGAACTCCTCAAGATTCAAGGAAATCGGATAATCCAGATAAAACCAGGAAGGGGAGGGAAGATGGTACGCCAATTTTTAAACGCATGCAGATCACCCATTAGGTGCCATTCCAGCATGGGAACCTAACATAGGGGAGGCTTATCTGCCTCGTTACTGGCTATTTTATATCTCCCGATATTTGGCCCATTTCTATATCGTTTAATATAACTATCCCAGATCCTTAACAAGCCACGATACGATAAACCTCAAATTCCTGACGCTTTATTATGGCAATAATTTTGTCCCATCGCTACGATTCGCTTCATTTCGTTTCTTCGGAAGGAACTAAATAAAAGCGAATCCTTCGCAGACTGGGGAAGGTGTCGTACGTCACCTCTGGACCGTCCAATAAGGAGAGGATTTGCATGCTCTCCTGAGTCAAAAGCGATAGCCCCAATTAACCCTCCGGTAGAATTATCAGAGCGGCTAAAGCAAACAAACTCAAGGGTCTTTAGGAGCAGCGGAAGACAGTTGCTTTCATCGCCAATCTGTCAATTACTGCAACGCTCTATCCAATCCATAAGCGTAATCATCCAGAAATGTAAACACGAGCTTCATAAACAGGAGAAAGTGCGTCTTGCTGAACCAGTAGATCACGTAGGCATTTAGGTAAAGACATATTAGATAAATTTGTTGGATAAAATTGCGTAATGACCCATTCGAGCGGATGTGTAAGCACATTTATAACTCATAACATTTGATACTAATGGGTCAACAAAGAGTTCCGCTGTGTTTGACACGCGAGATTAAATGTGAATCGAATCCTTCTAGCCATTTCCCCTCCCCCCCCCCTCTTTTCTTCTCTTACTCGTCCACCTTCAGATCTGCATACTATAAGTGATTTTAATTATATTACGTAAAGGAGAATTCTACAAAAAACGGAAAATCGGTGAAATATAAATGAAATGGAAATAGAAGTTTATTCACATTGCCAGAGCTGAAATAACATCGCAAATGAATTTCGTGAGTTTCCCCCCGTATTAAAACACTTCAAATGCTTTAGTTTTCATGCTTTCCTAAAGCATATTTAAGTGTGAACGCTTAAATAACAATTGGAAATTTAAGACTCTAGGCACGTGTCAGTTGGAATCTTTAATATCAACAAGCAGAATTTCAAAAAGTCATCTTATTATGAAACATCTTAGCAAAATTTTCGAAATAAGAAACTTCCTTTTACTGATATTCTTATCGGCCTATTTATCATCATACTAGGATACGATTATATTCCTTCGATCGAAATAAACTAATCCCATCCCTTATTATTCTAGCGTTAAAACTGCACAAAAGATTCATTGTTAAAAATTATTGCAATGATAAATTGAACATCCATGGTCAGGATTCAGAATTTTATTTCAGATCAGTTGAATTTCAGTTTAATTTTGAACTTATATAAATTATTTAAAGTAAATGTATTTACCTTTAAGTTCGATTTGCCGATAACTTCTTTTTTTTTCTTCTTTACCGATAAAAATGCAGAAATGGATAATTCCACAACGATAGCTAAAAGCTTTCTTTGCAAATAATGATAAGTAATGATGTTAAGAAGAAGAAGCCAGACTTGAGAAATTTCCAGCTATTCTGAGTAATACCGTTCACAGTAGCGATGAACTGAAGTACAAACCCTTGGTTCTTAAGAGTTTTAGATGGGCGTTTTATCTGAAACGAGGGAGAAACAAGCGAACAAGTGGCTTACGATAGCTTTTACTGATAGAAGAAACTGCTGGGTTTTTTAGATACACTGGATAGAGGAAGTCTAGATTTCATTGAAAACGCGAGTGGATTTCATAACGAACACCTGCTAGAACTTATCGTGCCAATCTGAAAACTTTCTATTACATTCTGTAAGTCAAATTGAAAAATTGTATTGCTTTTTGGTTCCAAAGGAAGCATATGGATAATTTTAACTCTTCTTTTCTCCACGAGAATTCGCAATCTCTTCGAATAATTGTAGGGAAGTGATAAAAAGACGTGGCAGTTTTTTAGGCACAACATCATGATCGTGATAATTTGAGAAATGAGCACGCATTTCTTAGGTTTTTATTCTATTTATTATTTTCACTCGAGGATTTTATTTTGTACAAGAGATGAAAAAATTTTAAATGAATTTCCAATTTCAGATTAATTTCTTTCTTTCTAAATGGTATGCTTTCAGCCTTTAACACGTCAAAAAACTTATTAAAGAGAAGATACAGTACTAAAAGATAATAAAACTGATTAAAACGTATTGTGAGAATGTATTTAAAGTACATTTTGTAAGCGTCGAAGCACGATTCCTTGAAATTATGTTTTCTAATTCAAATGCTGATTTGTATAGGCAACTAAAGAGAGAAATAACTAGCACCTACTAATCTGATATATAAAAAAACAGCCATTTAAATACGATTTATGCGACAGATACATTGATACTATTTTTTCCACTTTCCCGACGTTCATTTTCTTGGTAATATTCATTCCAACAAAAGATGACTAGCTTCATCAGATCTTTCGTTTATCTCATTACACATAAATTGTTTCTGATAAAACACTAATTGTCAAAAATTTCAATAAAATCTTAGCTTCCTTATTAACAATTTAATTTTTTCAGTTTTCATCCAAATTGATTTAATTTTTAACAACTGCCTTTTCAGAACAGAAGCTTCATAGCAACTTTCGCAGTATGATTTTTCTGTACAAACGTGGACACCATGAGTCGGTTTCCTCTGGTCAGTTTATTTGTTTTCTGTCCCACTTTCCAGTATTTTGACCCATTAAAAAATTGCGTAAAAATATAACGCTTTCATTATCAGTTAAGAAAATTTCGAACTAGCTCCACTTCAAAATTCATCTCAAATATTACGAATTTTTGAACTACGAATAAAAACGGTATATTATTGATTTCTCAGCATAGTTTTATTTAGTCTGTTCTTTTAGCAATGTATAATTATAATTGCACAATCAAGTCAATACATTGAAGTTAATTTTAAAAATAAACACAAAGAGAATTCCAACAATTTGGTACAACAAGGTATTCGGAATCAAGCAGACATTGTCATCCAAGATACACCCCCAAACTAATAAAATGTATTAATTAAATAAAATTAACGAAGTTGTTTAGTAATAAAATAATCATTTAATGTTCATTCTAAATTCTTTTTTTCCTTTAATGCGCTATGTAGAAAACCTTAAATTTATTATTGAGTAATGCAATTACCAACTTAAAGTAGAAGAAATGTACAAAACTTAATAAACAAAACAACTAATTTTATTTGAGACAAATGTTATCAATGAAATCTGCCTTTCACGTAATTACGGTATTTAACAATCTCGCTGAAATGTTTTCATTTGCATATTAAAATATGTTACTTATAATGTCTAGAAAAAAGAAAATTTACCCACTCAAAAGAATAATTCTGATTTCATCTAACAAAAATAACCAATCAGTTATTGTAAAACTCATCACCTGATGAATATTGTGCAGCACAGCAAATTATGAATAAATTCAGGAACGCATTTATATTTATTTTAAAATGAATTAAACGCAGAAGCTGGTGACTAAATTAAAATTTTGCATTCAGTTTCGCTTATGCAACTAATGCTATCTTTAACTTCATGTGTCTCATTTTTCGAAAGAACCATTTTTAGTTTTTTATGGTAAAACTATTCATCCAAATTCACATTCAGTCGCTCTATCCAGTAGTTAAGCAACCCTGTTAACAAATTCCGTCTGACTTTTTTAAGGCCATTAGTTTCAGTCCATTCCGTAAAAAGCGGCCTCTTCAAACACAAATCTCCTTTCATGTCCTCCATTTGATGTCGACTCCATGCCTAGCAGATGCAAATGCTTTGAAATATCGTCCCACTAAGCAAAAATGTGTGTCCCGAGTCGTTTCCTTTCACTTTGTAGCACGACTGTTAGGCGGAAATAAATGGTACTTCTCATTTAGATGTAGAATCTATTGGCTTTTTCCTACTCGCAACAAATATGCCTCCATCTGTTGCCTATAAATCTGCTTGCCGCGATAAGAGAAAACGAGAGAAGGCGAATGTGTTAGCTTTGACTACTGTTTCGTCAACTCAATGGCAGATGAGAAACGGATTTCTTTGAAGAATGGTTTCAGTAGTTTGTAGATGCGTATCCTGGCTCATTTTTAGAGGGATAAATTGAGCAATTCTTTTAAATGCGCCGTAGTTTTGCTCTCAGAAAATTTATGTCTGCTATGCGTGATAAAATTTGGGAAACAGGTCTGGGCTGGCTGCCTCATATAAAAATATGGCTTTCTAATAATACACTTTTGCTTTAAATTTTCAAAGAAAATTTCTTCATCGCAGCTGTAGTTAATAGACGAGAAATATAGATTAATGAATGTTTAAGTAGTTTGTGCATCCTGACTAGTGTTAAGAGAAAAGAAATGAGCAATTGCTTGATATCTTGTTTAAACTATGTCTCTAGTTTTTCTCTAGAGAATTTATGTCAAATTTAGAAAATAAATTTATGGTGCGTTCTATACTCTCAGTAAACTTTCCAATAATGCACTCTGAATGCACGATGAAATAAGAATTATTCTTTTTTCAACAAGGTTGTTTTTCGAAAAGACGACTAGAAACTATTCCTTATTAGTGCTCAAGCCAGAGAAAGGGTCATGGATAGCAATTATTTTCGTTTAGCACATGATGATGTTCGAGCGGATTGAAATGATACATTGAAGAAGGAAATACATCATTTTAAATCTTCGATTTTTTTCTATCCATAAATGTTAATATTTTATTTATTTATCTATTTTAATGAAATATTATTCTATCCGTAAAATTAATCTAGATTCTTCTTTTTATTGATTCAAATTTATACACTACTACATTCCTACAATTAGAATCATTAATAGGCATTAGCTACATTGTCCATACCCTTTCGCAGGACTGAAAGAGAAATGCTGCAAAGGTTCTATTTCTTGGAGCTCCATCAATTTTCTCTGCTGAGTTAAAAAACACAAAGTTTCAGATCAAAATCAGTAATGATAAATTTTCATATTTGTTTTCGTATCAATTTTTTGTTGTGTGAAACTTCACCTGAGCAATGACAGCAACCTAAAATTACTGGATTTTGCAATGCTACATTGAAATTTGAACAAGCGCCATTTCCTTCAACAAATTCTGAAATTTAGTTATTGATACTTTTCGTTTTGTATAATAGTAATTTGATTAGAAACAATAAATTTCATTGTAGCAATAAAAATCTAGCATCAATGGTAAAGAGTTGGAAAATGTAGGGTAGACCGGGGCTAGTTGGGCATAGGGGCACGTTGGGTCAGTCGGATTATTTTAAATATTTTCCGATAGATAGCGCTGTTACTCCAGCCAAGTATGTGTCATCCCCCCCCCTCCCTTCTTTTGCGTAAAGGTCATTGGAATAGCAGCGTCTACTAACGAACCAGCTGGAATTTTCAAATTTTTGCCAAGGTGAGCAGCTTTCCTTCCTTATAAATTATCTTCTTTTTCTATGTTTTTATATTACAATTTCCATTTTCACAAATAATATTCTGAAAGATACCTGTTCATATTTACTTTAGAGCATGTTTGTTTAATTAAATACTTTCAAAGTAAATTCGTACACCCATCGGAAACAAAAATGGCGACATAGGGTAAGTTGGGCCACTTCGCATGGGGCACGTTCGGCCGGCTACCCAACTAGCCCCCGTAGAATGTTTATCCTGTGGAAATGGCGAGCGATCGTGCCACTTAGTATCTCCAAAGCCTAATTGTAACGAATGAAGTCTCGAAATCAATTCATTTATGTAACCGTTCTCTCAATTCCATGAATAATTATTATTTTTTAATTTCTTCTATATTCAAAAAAGTATTGATGATCAAAATTTGCAAATTGAAATCATATCAAATATCCCATTGTTACTAAAAGACAATAATTACGCTAAAATATTTTAAATCGAAATACATATAGAATTTAAAGTTCAGTTTTTGTAATATTTTTTAAAGATTTTAATATTTTCTTTTAATTTTGAGATGGAATTACGCCGAATTAATATATGGCATGTCCATTATGAATAACTATAATGATTCAATGCTGCTGTAAAATCAAATGACGCTGTTATACTGTTTTTCATGATCTGAATATAAATATTCATGATAAAAATTCATGATATAAATATATCTGAATTGATGGGATATGCACCAAATTTAAAATGCAAGATAATTGTTAAGAAAATATAATCTGATTCCATCTCAGTTTTAATTGCAAAACAGAATGCGCTGTTATTATTTTACGATGAATTTAAAAATTGTATCTCAGTTCTTGTTGAGTAAAAATGCACCAGATTTGTATCTATAACCTAACTGTGATATTTAAATTAATATTATTATTTATATTATTTTTGAATTAATATTATTTATAATATTCTTTAAATTAGTATTATAATTTATATTATTATAATAATATTATTATTTATCTGCCTTAAATATAATAATATGGAATAATTTTTTGCGATAATCACATACTTTGTTTCTCTTGCAGGGCTATCTGCTATGATGGTTCGCCATTATGTTAGAAAATCGGATAGAGGGAATGCTTCTTCTGCTGTTTTAGAAGTGAAGCTGTAATGATGAAAATTGTGCCGATGAAGTCATTTAATTCTGTTTTCAGCATAAAACTTATTAATTTTGTAGTTTCAATCTCTTCGTTTTTTTGTTTCACATAATTTTACAATTTTATGGCTTCATCAAGGAATGGTGCATGAAAGAGATTTTCCTTTAGGATATCTTGTGTTATCGTTCGCAGGAAATGAAAAGTAAAATGTGATAAGATTTTTTTTTATGTTCCTTCAATTCTACCTTACTAGAATATTAAATAAGTGACGTGTCCCAACTTACCCCGTGATGTGGCCCAACTTACCCCGTAGTCGGGGCAGGTTGGGCCACGCGACTTGGTATCAGTTTCAGCTTTTAAATTAATATTAATAGTTAATATTTTCAAATGTTATTATGGTGACTTCTTCCTGAAGGTACGCTGATAGTGTTTGCATTAAAAAAAAATTTAAAATGTTGAATTGTAATTTTTTCAAAATTCTTAGAAGAAAAAACGGCCCAACTAGCCCCGGTCTACCCTAATGCTGACTTTACATTTTTGTCTTAAGGATTAAACGAAATATTTCAGGAATGTAAAAGACAAAAAGACTGTAAAACAAAGATATGTCTGTAAAAGAATAAGTATTAATACTGTGGAGAAATATTTTTTTTTTTTTGTAATTTTAATGAAAAAATTTCATCCAACCCAGGAAGTCGAAATTTGGCTTAACAGAAAGCATGTTTTATAACTAGCATAGCTTATTATTATCAACATATTAAATCCAGAAAGCAGAACACATTCGCTGCCATTATTCACGCCTGTGATTCGAACAATCTAATTGCATGACCCCTTCTCTGCCATCTCTTAACTACAGTAAAGAAGGGGTCATCTAATTAGAAAATAGGTTCTGGACACGCCAGCGCGACCGAGGCAGTGAATGTATATATGTAATAATCTCACTTAATTTTATTTCAAATTCTAATATTATATATTTTAAAATTTTAATGTATTTCAAAATCACTTTTCTAAAACTCCAGTTTCGTTCTTTTCCCGCGCTGGAGGTATATTAAATATCTCATTTTGGCATATTTATTACTAAAAGAATATTTAATCGCTTTCACATGCCCACAGAAAATCATGACGGCGTCTCCTTGGCGCCAGATTTTTTTCCCTGAGACGCTTACGTAATTTATTAAAAATACCCAATATTCCCTTCACTTTGATCACGTATCAATACGTTATTCCCTTATCTGAGAGAATACAGGGATTTTGCTGTTGTCTTTTACTTGTAACCTAAACGGAGATGCATGTATACCCACCACTCTCCTATATTTTACTTAAATAGTTTGATAAAAAAAATAAGAAGTAGTTATTTGCTCGGCCCGTTTATTTCAATGTCTACAACCACGAATATATATATATATATATATATATTTAAATTAATCAAAACATGTGTTATATTTTCAATATATAATTATATTAATCTAAAAATCAAAATTAAAATCAAATTACCTTATCAATAATCATAGAAATGAAATACAAAAGATAGTTTGATTATAGACTATTACTATTATGAAAAAGACAACCTAGAATTGGAATTCCACCAATCAAATGCCTATCAGTCTTAGGAACTGATATGTGTCGCATTAAATTATGAGAGTGGAGGAATATACGTACATATCGTATGGAAGTTTCAAGTCAAACAACGAATAGAAAATCCCTGAATTTTCTCAAATAAGGATTTAACATATAGACACGTGATCAAAGTGAAGGGAATATTAGCTATTTTTAGTATATTACGTAAGTGTTTTAGGGAAAAGTCTTACGCCGAATTCGCGATTTTACTGTGCGCGTGGAAGCGATTAAAATATTCTTTTAGTAATAAATATGCCAAACGAGATATTTAATATACCTTCAGCGCGGGAAATAAAACGAAACTGGAGTTTAAGAAAAGCGATTTTGGGATACATTAATATTGTACTAAGATTTTAAAATATATAATATTAGAATTTAAAGTAAAATTAAGTGAGATTATTACATATATATATATATATATATATATATATATATACACACACACACAAGTTTTTGAGAATTTAAACTCTGGGACAATAAATATCTAAATATTTGGAGGAAAATGCCTTTATCCCAGTGCTCCGTTGCATGAAGAAATCCAAGTTCATACAGGACTTATATTACACTCGAAACAACTTGTCACAATCAATCCATCTCAAGATATCGAAATTACTTGTATCACTTCTATGTCACCAAGCATAAACTGGTGACGATGAGAAGTGACACTTCATTTCAGAGAAATAACCGCCGCTCTCTCTTGGGAAAGATCATTTCAATAAACACCTCTCTTGTCTTTCGGAGACAAATCCATTTCAAATACCCTCATACAAATGAAGTTTCGAATATGTATACGAAATTGCACACCCATAAAATCAGTTCACACAGTCTGAACCGAAATCATTATGCTAATTTTCGTAAACACATCAATCGTTCCGATCTTTCTGATGGACGACTATTTCTGCTCTTCCTCGAGGGAAAAAGAATGCTGCTTATCAATTATACGGCTTCCAGGGCTTATCCGTAGCTATTGCCTCTTAATAAATAAATTTAAAAGTTCTATTCGAGATAAGGTTTTTGCGCGTGAATGGAGGCAATCGTTTCCAATTGCTTTCTCAAGCTGTTGTTCTTTTTACTCCCGTCTATTATATGTATACGATGAACCATTTAACGTTTTCGAACTCGCTCTGGGTCATTCATCACCTAAAACTGACTCGCGTTTTAATGCAATTCTTTCACTCGAAGAGAAAACGAAACAAGAGAACGACGCCCGAAAGCGCAAAGGGGGCGGGTGCAAATAACGAGCACAGTTGCCTGCACCGTGTATCGGTCACTTTTCGCAGCAGCAAACTTTCTTTCGATTAATTTTTAAAAATTAAGAACAGAGCATTGTATTTTAAGCTACTCACTCTTTAGAGTCTGATATGCAAAATTATGTTTGCGTTAATGGGAAATTTGAAAAATCATAGATGTTTGATTGTTTTTGGATTTATTGGCACAAGAGCCAAATTTGGTCATGATGCACCAAGAAAAACCATAGATGATTGTAATAACTGTGTACTCTAGCCTTCAATAAATTCACTTTTTTCTTTCACACTAGTTTATTAGTACCACTATATACGATAAAATAGGAGCTATATGCATATTTACAATTACGATTCACATTTAAGATTACTCATAATTACTAACTCAGGAACACCGCGAGAACTCCTACAAACACGTGCTCACTCTGTGTAGACACAAATCCCAATAATGGCGTCTACCATCTCGCTCGCGCGCAACTCTTCCTCCCACTCTTTGCTTCACATCCTTTTGACTGAGAGCCGGAACATCTATGTGGAGATTAGTGGCATGACAATGATTAAAACTTGCCAGTGCAGATTTTTAAGTTAATGGAAAAGAATGACTTCATGTGAAAACATTAAGAAAGACAAGTGTTTAGAAAATATATGCGCACTCGCTGGTCAGTTGCTATAAATATTAACATTTCTTTTAAGGCATCCGACAGGTTTAAAATCGTCGTTTTCGATGAAATTATCAAAAAAAATTTTTATGACTTAATTTTGGGGCCTATTTAATAAGCTTTCTAAAACTGTCTCACTTATTACTCTACGTGAATTACAAATGTAGTTGCAGCTGTTTTATTACCGAACTGTAAGCATTATTTTAAGTTGCATGAAAACTTTAAATGCGTTTCCTGAGAAATGATATTTTTGAGGAAAACTGTCGACCGTAACAATTATTTCTCAAAACGTTATTCAAGTATTGATATGAAATTTTCTGAGATTGTTTTCTGTAATATGCTTGATGTTTTCCTCTAAAAACTAAGGTCAATTTTGAAATAAAGTAATATTTTTAAGTGTTTAAATATAAATGAAAAGCATTTTTTTTTTTTTTTGAAAAATTACCAAAACTATTCTCAAAACTATTTTGAAGTACAAGAAATATTTTAGAGCATAACACAGATAACTGTCATAAAAATGTACTCCTACAAGGATTTATGTATATTTAGAATATGATTTTGTCTATGGCTGTTAGCGTAAGGCAAATATTTTAGTCATTTTTCTTCAAATTTCTCAGTTTTTTTAAAAAAATATTATTTTGAAAGCTTAATTTACAATATTTTCATAGTTTTAAAACATATGCAGTTGAAAAATAACATTAAAATATATATATAAGTTATTTTTTAAAAAAATGTCTCCGAACACAGTCGGTTACCTTAAGTTTGTTTGATATGTCAAATTTATAAAATATCAGTTCTTTAAAAAGTTCATCCGAACGTTTTTCCGAAATTTATAATTTATGAACTCAACTCAGCATTTATTTTTAGGTGATTGAACAAAAGAGCAAGTGGAGCTAATGCAGTATCGTAAAAAAGCACCAGCAAAACTGATACCCTATCACTGAAACTATTTTCACAGTTCAGATTAATATATTCCTTCTTTCAATGAATACAACAATGAAGCCGATTCACGTGCAATTATAGACACGCGACAATCCTAACTACGCGTGCTGAGCTGTGATGTCACGTTTGTTTTCCTCCTAAATGATATCAAAATTGATTTGGAGCGACACATTTATCTTGGCATTACGTAAACACGAACTGACTCAATCGGCTTTTGAACAAAATAAAGATTTTTAAATTTCTCCTTTTCTGTAAATTTCACTATGCATTCCCTCCACAAATTTCAACAGTTTGGCTTGAACCAAAAGATTTATGCCGAGTTTTCATTCAGCAATTTTCATATTTAAGAAATTAATATCCGTTCATACATACTTTGTGCTTCATGCAATAAAACCTGGCTAAATGATCCCACTTTGTCTCATCACTAATGTGAATGTTTAGCAGTTTGCTCTAAATATAATCCAAATTGAAAACAAGTTAAGACGTCTCGTTAGGGTCATTCTTCGAAACGGAACTAGCGCATTTCTCCCTGTCTTCTTTGCTTGAGTAGAACCATTAAACTTGCTTCAGATTATTAATCATTTAAAACTGGCAGACCATGTTTCAATGTAATTCTTTCGCACATACAGTAATTACGTAATTTGACTTTTAATTAAGATACTTCCCGAATGTTTCTACAGGGCAAAAGAAAGATCTTATATAGCGATTTTCCTACCAACAAATACATAAAAGAATGTAAAAGTAAATTTTGAATGTTAGAAGAGGTACAAAGTAAAATAAGCGGAACTACATATAAATTAATGAAATACTTATCAAACCTTCATGTTTAATGGGCATCTACAAATGTTAACATTACCTACATTATTTTTCGTATCTATCTCATAAAAAGATGTATGGACTACAGTTCGTGATTAAGAGTGTTTTCTAAAGGTTACTTGTTGATTTAAGCTTCCATGTCTATCCGCAGGCTGACAGTGACTTCAACAAATACTAATAAATTTATGCTCCAAATTATATTTTTGTCCCTGCTCGTGATACGTGGTGAGAGTCGGCAGAGTTAAAAGATTTTTTTATTATATCACTTAAAGATAGATAACGAAGAATGTTAACTGAAATTTTATGGCGATTTGTCAATGGAAATATTGGAGATTTGTAAATGGAATTGGATATCTGTATTGAGAACTATTTTTTCCTATGGGAGATTTATAAGATATCTAACTTTTTTATCTTATTTTTTAGAAGATATATTTTTACCGACTATTATTTCTCGAATAGTCATTTTTATATAATTCTCTATGCAGTAATTAGGATCAGCAGCAAAGTTTTCGATCGTTAATCTATATTTCAAGTAGAAAAGTTTAATAATATTTCACTTAAAAAAGCAAAAGAATAAAAGACAATGCTTTTTTATAAAAAGAACATCTGAGGAGAATTATGTCTAAAAGTAGGAAACAATCTGCTTTTAAGAAAATAACCACAATAGAAGATGAAAAAAATCAGAAGCTCAATTTTTAAAAGGACAAACAAATGACTTTATAGACAAAAAATCTTTCAAGTAGGATTTTTTTTGTAGCTACCTAATAATGACTAGTTTCTAATATTGGTCCTTTGAAATCAAAAACCAAGCAGTAGTTTTAGTATTTTAATTTTCAATACATGTCTAGTGAAAGCAATGTGAGTGGGAGTTATAAATTGACTAAATTTTAATGAAAATATTATTTAAAAATTGATTAAATTAATTAATTAAACATTAATAAAAATTCTTAGTATTATACTAACTTACCGTACTTACCCTTGACAGAAAATCTTGTCTAATTTGGAATCTTTATGGTGAGTGGTCTTCGATAAAGTTCGCCATTCGATTCCTCATTCATTTTCTTCCGTTTTGAACATTTTTTACTTTCTAAATTAATTTTTATGTGTTTTAAATATTATCGCTTTAAACTTCTGTTGATGCAATCACTTGAGGCTATTGCGTTAGTACGCTTAAAGATGTATTGTCATCGTTTATGTTTAAATCTGCTGTTTCTTATCTATACAATGTGAGTGGGTTTTGACTTAGGAAGGTATCTTCGATACGCATTGTGTACAAATAGCGGAAATCAGGGTGCCAAGCTGCTGCAAAGATATTTTTTTTTACTTTTTAGGTAGGACTTGTCGTTTTTGAGGTTACTCTGGTGCTCATTTTATCGAAAATATCATTTTGAGGTTGGCAGATTTTTAGGCTTTACACAAACCTTCATAGCGACTCTGAAACTTTTGAAAAACACGTGTTTAAATTACACAATCCGGGTAAAGCCGCTTCATTATGATAAATCAGGATGCAAATTTATTTTCCTAGGTAAAAGAAATTTTGAGCTTAACTATTTGTCAACGTCTTCTAAATATCATTTAACCAAAATTCAGTGATTGTAATCTTTACAATGGACTATGGTAAATAGAAAATTTCGAAACTTCAATTTTATTTAATTTTGCTTTTAATCAAAGCTTAATTGCTTAGATGTAAATTTTCATGTCGGTAGCTAAAATTGAAGGTGTTTAGTCTTTAAGGTAGTTTGATAACTCAACTGCTTATATATTGGCATGAGTGTATGCTTCAGTATCTAAATGAAAGTACCTTAATGGTTAGAATATTTTTGCATAGCGTCGTCTGAATAATTTTCAGATCAATTTTGGTACTTAAAAACTTCTTTTGCTCTGATACTGTTTACTCCTTTTTACGTACTGATTGAGAGACATATTTTTTGTGTGCGAAAAGCGTACGAAAGCACATAAATAACGATGTTTTTTGATAAAAGAATATTATATTTTGTATTACAGTAAAGTTGTAATTTTTTCCTTTAAATTGCTGTCGATCAACAGAGCAGGTATGAAATTTTCCAATGTTGAATGTTTTTGGTATTTGACTTTAAAGTTAGTTTTGGTACTTTGGTCGAATCAGATAGTATTTTTTAACATATAAGGAGTTTTAGCTATTTAAAAAAAACGGAATTGACTGTTGTTGAAAATAAATAACGATTTTATAAAAAAATAATAAATGGATTAAAGACAATTAAAGGGAATAAAGGGCAAATAAAGAAATAGAAATCAAGTTTAATGTATAGAAAGCAGTTTGCATCTTCCCGGCCGGTTTATAAAACGCATTGACAAAGTTGCTCGTTTATACAATGATTCATTTTATTTCTATGTTTTCAGAAATATATATATATTTTTTTCATCTGATTGATCAGAATGTAAATATTCGAAAAGTTTTATTCCAATATTTTTCTCTTTTCTTCCCCCCCCCCTACCTATTTTTCCTTTTTTTTCCTTTTTTTTATATCTTATTTTGTATGGTTTTGTATGGCATGATTCATCCTATTGGAAGCTTCATTGAAAAAGATCTTTGACAAAGAAAAATAACTGATATAAATAAGCTATAATGTTTAAATTATATCTAAATCTTACGCATTTTTTTCTCACGTCCCGAAATAAACTACGTTGCTTATCGAAATAGAAAGCTTAGAGAAATTCTTCGGTTGAATTTTTGCTACAAAAAAAAAGAGAAAAATCTGTATGTAATTTTTTTTATTGTCCTTGAGAAAAGGTTTCGTTTAGCAGTTTGGCGCAATTTTTTTACCTCACCATTAGAAATAAACGTGTCTAGATCTTCTTGTATATATTTTCTTCGAAATTTAATTAATTAAGTAAGGATTCATTAGCAGAATATGGTGAGATATATTAAAATGTTATATTTTGTTATCTAGTAATCACAAAAAGAAACCCTGCTCTGTCTAAGTATCATAGCTATACTGAATGACCGGTCTTCGCGACAATTAACACGGATTCTGAGGCCGAATGCATAATAACCCCTACTACGCATGCGGCACATGGGACGAACCCCAACCCTCTACACCATTTCCGGGGTACGACCCGTCATCTGCCATGGGCCCAGAGAACAACAACACCATTATTTTACCCACCAGAAAAGTGAGGCCCTGCTTACTTAACCAGTAGCTTCTCATCCCCATATTTCAGGTGCCCCCGGTAGGATTTGTTATCTAGCACAGCGGTTCCCAACCCATGGGTCGCGCTTATAGCTTATTAGTGGGCCGTGGCACGCTAGTCAAGAGTCGAAGTCAGGGATGATTCATAAAACAATGTATTTTTAATCCTTTTATAGTAGGCTTTACTAATTGCTGACCTATACGTGCATATAATATTTATATAAACACATGTGTTTGTATATTTTTACTTGGATATTTAGTTAGTGGGCCTCAAAATATCTTTTTACACAACAGGTGGTCCGCACACCCAAAAAGGTTGGGAAACACTGATTCTAGCAAGTTAAATGCTTTATTAACTCTTAAGAGATTTTTAAATATATTTTTTAGATTTATTTTTTTATTAATGTACCCTCTCGAAACTGGATTGCAAATCGCAAAATGTAAAGTTATAAAATAAAGGAAGAACACCTAAGTTTATAGTAAATTATACTGATAAAAATTTAATGACGTATAATAAGATTATCATAAATCGTATTTTTATTTAACCTATTTTATATTATACTTATATTTAGTCAAAATTCTTGGATACAGGGAGATAAATATTAAAGACTAAAACATTCTTTTCCTTTCGTAGTATGCAAAAAATATGCCTTTTTAAATATAGAGACTTCCCCTCGAAATCTTGTTGGAGTCAAAGTTTAAAAAAACTGCTTTGACATGAACCGACCTGATACAGTTACTTCCCAGAAAACTATGTTTTTCTACCTACGCCTGAATAAAAAGTTACAGTAATGGATGTTCAGCTTTCGAAAATGGTTTTAATCGTCTTTTCTTAGAAAAAGACACTTTTAAACGTGCATTTTTTCATCGCTGTCAGGAAAAGATGGAGATTTTAAAATATCTGACACTAAATATGCATAACCACTCACAACTTCAATGAATCATTAAGATTTTCCAAGTCATATTTCTTTGTATGAGTGGGTTAAGTTTTACATTGTTCAAGTAGAAACATTTGGGATTAACAAAATATAAATAAACACAGTTTAAGTAAATAATTCATCTTCATCACCATAAAAAGATTTTATGTCTGAAAAAGTATTGGATTTAATGGTGGAGGTTGTTTGTTTTGCCTCTATAAATTTCGTACACATTGTGTTGGAGCTTCAAAAAAAAACCAAAAGGTTAAGTCGTGGACTTTTTTTCACAAAGCATTTAATAGTAAGGATTAAGCGTACTTTACATAAAATATTTAATAGTTTTTAAATAGTAAAGTAAGTGTGAAATGTTTGAAAAAATATGAAACGAATAAGATGTCTTTGAGATGCTGAATAATTAAGTTAATAGAGAGAATATAATTATTATAGAGAGAGAATATAATTATTACTTTCCAGAATTACTTAATCTTTTTTAGTAAAAAGATTAAGTTGTAATACTTGTCATTGTAGTTGATTCATTCAAATCATGCTACCGAAACTTGCGGGGATAATATTGTTTAATTTGTCAAATTTTCAAGTTACACAAAAATTCGTTCTTACGATGCAAGACTGAGGTATTGCGCATTTCGTCTCAAATGTATGAGCAAGGACAAAATTTATAAATTTGATAGCCTTCAATTTGCAATTTTGCTTTTATTTTAGCAAGGCAACAGTATTATAAAGGTGATTGCGCCTCCCTAGATCGAGCAGGTCGCCTAACTTTCTGCGACATATTACATTCATTAACAGTTTAAATAAATATACTAATTAAAATTCATAATAGTAATGTTATTTAGAATAGTTCATCATGATTCACATCAATTTGAAGGGGAAAAGAATTTTGTTAGGGAAACCATCAATGGCGGCGATGGAAAGGCCAAAAAGTTATAGATACTCAAAAGTACCCAGGAGTATAGGGGGCAGACTACAAAATTTAAAAATTTAATTAACAAAATTAGCCCGTACATTCCCGGACACTATTGTTTATATATATATATATATATAATTCCTAGTTTTAAGCAGCTTAAATTCTATAAAAATTATTTTTTTCCCTCAAAAAGTCGGGGGGGGGGGGTGCGGGCGCCGCCACTGGAAGCTATAAGTGCGATTGTTTATTTTCCGTTTGGTTTGTTTAATAAATAAAGAAATTACACTTACTCTACCTCATACAAATGTATTTTTTGTCTACGATGTGCGAAAATAAATAATAAAACTTCGATCTCCATAAAAAAATTAGGATGAAATGAACAAATGATGAACATTAATGCCGGATATATAGCATTTTAGAATATACGAGTACGTTGCCGAATTTGAACCACCTGGACATTTTTTAATGTGCAGTGATAGAGAAGTAATTTTATAAAACAAAAAACTAATATTAAGATTTTTTGTAGTTGATTTATCTTCAAAAGTATGTAATGAATTTTTCATGAAATGCAATTAAAAGTAGGAAAAAATTGTTTTAAAAATTTTGCCATTAAAGGAACTGGTTACCCAAATAGAGCCATCAATTTCTTTAAAAGCAAATAATGTTTAAATATTTTTTTGATTCTTCAATTCACACCAGCACACAATGCATGAACCCAAGTATGATATATTATGCACTGTATCACATCTTCTTCTTCCTGTGTTTCCTCAAATGTGATAAAATATTTTTGTTCTTTTTGAATCAACATTGATGTCTTCAATGTCCCTATTCCCCTCAGAATTCTGGAATATAAGTTTTGTGGTTATAATAATCTGCAGCGTAACTTCAAAGCAAAGAGTAAATCCACCCTAACCATTCGTGCAGCAGAGTATATAGAATCGAATTATCGCTTTGATATGAAAATAAATAAAAATACAAATCAATTCGTTTTAATTTTATGTATAGAGTTATGACATTATTAGTTTTCTGGGTTGCAGATACAATCGCATTTCTAAGCTGAGAAATTTGAAATATTGAAAGAGAAAAAGCCCATACCATGGGAAGTTATTTCTTTCTTTCATTAGAATTCTTTGAAAGAAGAAATGGTCTTAAAATTTCTTCTATTTAAGGATACTGATAAAAACATTTCGAGACGAATCGGGATTGATTCTTTAAAATCTAAAATAATGTTACTGAAAATTGCTCATTTTGTGTCTGTATGATTTCTGAACACATCTTGCTATTTAATCTGGTATCTGCATATTGAATAGTTTTAGCACAGCTACGTTTTGCCTGAAAACAAGTATTTATATATTCGATAATGTTTCCCCCCTCTTTCTGCGTTTTTATTTGTCCTATCTATTGAGGCTAGGCATCTTCCTACAAACTTTTTCAACAAATTATAATTTACTTTCAATGTTAAGATTTTTATATGCTGTTGAACAGATTAATATGCTGCGATACTGGCTTTATGATTCTTGAAGAAAATATATTTCCACAACTTTCTCATTTCTCTACCTGGCTGTGCCAATGTTTATGTTATATTTATTTATTTATTTAAAGAAAAGCACACTACAGAGAAAACTCCATTTACAGAGTGCTGACAAACACACAAAGAACAAAAGTCACAATGAGTAAATAAAAAATAAAAAAATATGACTTAGAAACCAAAATTAGACCACAGAGAATACATAAAATCATAAAACTTATGCAAACGTATATATAATTAAAAACGAAAACACATAATCACAAAACTTTAAGACACACTATGACACCAAAAGCCGTATTATTTTTTTTTTTTAAATTTAAAGTTCATTTCCAAAAAGCAAGGGTCAAAAAGTCAAAACACGCAAACACCGAGTCTAATAAAAAACACACCAGGAGTTTAAAAGTTTAAATTGAATTTGGAAAACCAAATGTCTTATAACATGCTTCAATATCTTTTCGAAGAATTCAGCTTAAATAATGTCTCCTCATTGATATAATGTACATATCATTTTATTGAAAACCTTTATATTAATAAAGTCTGCAACTTTTTGAAGCAATACAGTGAATCAATCGATTTAAAGGTAATAATCTCCTATCCAAATTCAGACCTAGAATGCACTTGACAAGTTGTATGAAAATGCATTTCACGTGGTAAGAAACTGCTTCAGCGTAGCGAAAAATCTCTTTCTAAGCCTGCTTTGTTGCCGAATCTCTCTTCATCGATGATTCTTTGAAACGGTAAAAAAGTGCCCATGGACAAGTGGGTGGCAGCCGATCCCCGTCATCGGAAGGGGGGAGGTGTCGAAAAAAAGCTAGTTGAAACCATTGACTCGGCGATCATTAACCGTTGAGTCGGACGTTTTCAAGTTGCCTCGTCGGCGACAGGAATCAGATAAGAGAGACTACAAAGCGTGAAAAATGAAAATTGCTTTTCCGAGGGTGAATGTGTTTTCCCCATTAATCGAGCTGCCACCACCTTCCCGACTCGAACTAAAAACTAAACCGATTCTTTCTTTCACTCGGACTGCTTTTTTCTGCCCCCAGATAGTTATGCATTTCGACTCCCGGAGAAGCCTCCCTTTGCCCTACCTTGACTCGGGGCTCATCTGCAAATTGCGGTGCTTTTTTCCTAGTTTGCTTTCCATATCTCACACGGGAGTTATTGCTGATTAATTGATGCGAACGTGTTTCCAGTGATTATATCACAACTCTGTTTAATATTTACCGAAAATTTTTTTAGAAGCATTTTATTTCTTAATATATTGGAAGAAGTTCTGTTATTGTTTTGATCGCATGGGAAAGTTAAACATAGGTTATGTAATCTGATTTTGAAAAGTTTTAAATTACGGTTATTATTTATGACTTATATAAATAACTTGATTATTATTGACAAAACAAATAGCTTTAATATAACTCACTGCGTTCAATTTTAATTGTATATATGTACTATTAAGATACTCTCAAAAACACTTGGGCAAAAATCATTTGCTTTTGGTTATTATTTAATAATCCTTTTCAGTGGAGAATGCATCAAATGATTAATCCTGAGAACCAGCTGCAAAAATTTCCAATTCAACCAAGACCGCGGTAATCTGGTACCAAAGTCTCGGTTTAGAAGACAAAAGACTGCAGATAATAGATTCTAGTCCTACTAATGTCCACGTGTGCATACTGCTCTCTAAAATCATGTAAAACCACATTTCATAACGGTTATCAAATCCTTACACAGCAACTGACTCAAATTTAAAAAATCCCAATATTTCTTTTCTCTAAATCTCAAGAGAGATTCAAATGATCTTCGTGATTATAATAGGTTTTGCATAAAATCCCCGCTTTTTGAAAGAAGATGACATTTCTCTTAAAAGCGCTCTTGAATACTCTTAGCTTTGCTACAAATACTGATTGCCAAAATGTTCTTTTTGATCAACCTTTTCGAATCTTGGTTATTGTTAGAGAGATCTAACATTAATCAATAAGTAAAGCAAACCAGTTTGGGTTTATGCTAAATAGCTTCTATAAACCGTCACATCTTTTACCAATATAAATACGGTTAGAATTGTGATAACGTTGGTTACAGTAATGTGTAGTAGTATTATTAGAAATGACGAACTATTATTATCATCGCCCTTCTGCTGACCCCGGCTAATTTATTTCGTAAGTATGTTTAATCGAAGATTAAGATTAAATCGGTTGTATTTATATATGCTTATATTTTTTTATCATCGAATAAAGATGTCTATTTTAACTATTATTAGTCGTCGTCAATTATCTTGTCATTATCATGAATGCATCTAAATATAAATTAAGTAAACTAATTGGGTTACTCTGTTTTTATTAGATATATTACTGATCGGTTTTTCTTTGAAAACCAACGGTAATATAAGAAATACCGATACTGACTTTCTGTGGTCTCCTACACTTCACAAGATCGTACGACATTTTTTTTAATGATCGAAAATTTTAGATTCTTGCCATGCACGATTCTCAAGGCAGATTATAATGAAAGAGCGGAGTTTCATTATTTACTGATATAACAGAATAGTCGTACCGCCAGTAACAGAGTAATGCAAATTCAGATAAATGTGCTGAAAATTACATCCTACTTTTCTGATAGGAGGGGAAGAAATTACTTTTGTAAAATACCGAATTTCTTTTGTTCGAATTCGAAAGTAGAAGTAAAATATTCTATTTTCTGACTTCATTTCTTATAAAGAAAAGGTGGTAATTTATCATAATATGCGAAAATTAAACTATTACAAATTGGAATTATTTTTACTTTTTGAATAGTTTGAGAAGATTTTTTAACATCTATAAATACATTTTAATATTCATTTTTTTAACTTGCCTCTCCAGAACATTATTAACCAAACGAAGACGCAGAGACGTCTGATCCCGACCGGCGATAGAGACGTGCACCAGGCCGACAGATTCACCGAATCGTCGGCGGAATCGGGTCGGTCTCCAACTATTTGATTTAAGGGCCCCAGCGTTGGGGCTCTGCCGCTGTGGCCTGAAAATTATCTTCTCTGTCAGATTCTTGTCCAAACTAGGCAAACTGAGATTAAAGGGAAAGTAAAGGACAGTAATTTATTGGGGAAAAATTTCTAAATTATAACATTTACCCTCGGGTTTCCATCCTTTTCCTCGAGTTCCATGTGTAAATAGTGAGAAAATTTAAACAAAACAGGTTTAAAAGTCTTGAAATTTAATTCTTTACTTCTTTATTACTTTTTAAATTTGCTTTGCAATTGATAAGAGCCCTGGACGTTCTTAACTATTTGTCTCAAATATCGCATCTTTCGATACTAAAGGGGACCTTAAAAAAAGAATTTCGGTTAAAATACAGAAAAATCAGAAACAGAATTTCCTTGAAAACACAGAAAAATCAGGAATGGAATTTCTGTAAAAAAACGGAGAATTCGAAAACGGAAAAACCAAGAACGGAATTTCTGTGAAAAAACGGAGAATTCGAAAACGGTAAAAGTAAAAACAGAAAAACCAGAAACGGAATTTTCTGTAGAAAAACGGAGAAATGCTTTACGAAACGGAATATTGCCGGCAACATTGCTGCCAGTACTTTTTCCGTGATTTGACGGATATTTTTTTTTTTGCAGTGTGCAGACAATAGGTAAAATTTTATCGCTCTATTTCAAGTGACGTCTGATCTTGACCCACCATAACAACCTTTTCAAATAAAAAACACATTTCTCAAGGCAAATATTGCTTTCAAAAAATTAAGACTTATTTGAATGAATATACGATTGTTCAAAATTATGATAATTTTCATTTTTTGTCTATTATTTCTAAAGTTACTTGACAGGTTTTTATGAAATTAGGTACGCATATAGGTTGATAAAATACTAAGTAAATAAATAAAGTCTAACCATGCAGCAGGTATGGTACTCACGCATGATCTTGCTTAGTCTCATCAGTGCAGGTATGTTTGAAACAGAACTTAAAATATCAAACAAAATAAATGGATAAGTAGGAAGTTACAATTATCACAATTTTAATTCATATTGCAAATTATGATTGAATTTGACTTGATTTGAATTTGAATTCGTATTGCAAATATTGTAATATAAATTGCAATTTCTGAGTCCTTATGACAGTCGGTCTTAGTCCTCCAGCTGTTTTTAGGGGAGGGGTGGTAACTAAACTGTAATTGCCTTGTCAAGAGAGTCGTAGACATGCTTTACAGTTTTTGAGATCTGGCTGGTCGATCCATTCTGCGATTATCCACATTTTCCAGAAATTCCGAAGGATATTCGACGAGATGAGCCCCATGTTAACAAGAGCTATCGTCCATAAAAATAAAATCAGAGCCCGTGAAAAAGTATATAATGGGATCCCATCCCTATGTCTCGTCACAGAGCTTATGCCAACACATGGAAATCTGTGCACCCATTCAATATGATGCCTGCCCCATCAAACCTGCGGTGCTTTTCTGAAGTATTGGAGGATAGATAGCTCCAGATGACCGAATCAGTCGTTATCGAAATATGTCCAGCAGCTCTGGAGAACAAAAGTGAGAATTTTTATTACTGCATTTTAGACGTAACATTGGTATTTTTTATTATTGCACATGTTTAGTCAAAGATTTTATACCATTTTAAGCCATTTCCACATCAACAGAAGATAATAAGTTTTAAAGCAGATTGCCAATAAATATCCTGCTTCTAGTTCACAATTTTTCACAATTTTTGTCTATTATAAATATTCCACTTTGGCATGTTCGTTTGCGATACATCTTGGGTACATTTCTAAGAATATGAAGCAAAATACTTTAAGGTCTTTTAAAACAGGTTATGAGCTTTGTGAAAAATACAGCAATTATAATTTTTTAAAATAATAAGCGCTGTTCCATTTATGAACGTCTTACTAGCACAGTTATCTTTATTATGCATTGATCAAAATAGGGCTCTAGCTTTCATTATTAAATCATAAAAGGCATCATTCCTCGTGATTAACTTTTATCAGAAGTCACACATGAGGCATTATTCTAATTATATAGCTTTTATTGTACTTGGGTCTGATAATGAATAAAATAAAAACTTCCTTATTGAAATGTTAAAATAAGCCATAAGAATTAGATATTTTAAAATTTATTTTAAAAAATCAACAAGAAATAAATCTCTTACAAGGTTCAGTTTCAAGCAAATATTAAAATCAAACTCTGAAAAAGACATCTTTCTAATTTCTTTTAGGCGAGTTAATATTTCTGTTTCTAATTCTGATAACATAAAGGCAAGTTTGCAAAATTTTCACGATAAAAGAAACGCTCGAAAATTACAAAAAGAAATTAATCAAATTTGTTCACTGAAAGCCTCAACTGCTTAATCACAAATCCGGGACTGTTGACGCATTCATTTCCATTATATAAAACAAATGATAACGATAAGTGAAATCCAGATATGGATCTTCAGGTTTATAAAAGGGTTCAGAAAATCTGTCTTGTTTTAGAAACATGATGACTAAAAAAATAATTTAGCTTTCTTATCAAAATAATTACTTCACTCTTGACACTACGGAACCTTTGAACATTATCTGTGCTCTCAACATGTTTACAAGTTTATTTCTCTCAATCTGCCGCTCACAGGAACATTTGGCACGTTTTTAATATCTTCTCTTATCAGCCCAAAGAGCAATCACAATTCCGTCAAAATACAATTACGGATGAAAAGATTTGAGGCATTTTTTTAATCAGATCGAAGCAGATGATGGAATGTGCGTGTGAGTAAGGTCTTCGCTTATAAGATAACTCAACGGTTTTCGTTCAGCTTTTCTCTGGAGTCGGGAAAAAATCCTTCAATTGTTGTGCTTATATTTTAGTGAAAGAACGTAAATATTTTTACCGACCAGCTATGTCAACCAATGGAATTTTTATTTTAACAGAACGGAATCACCAAATAAAACATTTTAACTTTAATTAATATTGTATTTCAATAACAAATTCAAACCAACATGCATGCAACAGATAATTGCAGCTCTACAAAATTAAATTTTTGTGAAAGTTATTTATTTTTTGTCGCATAGGTTCAACAGTGGAAATTTCAGGGTGACCATAAGAAAAAAAATTTAGACGGCGCGTAATCTTCATTAGTAATAACTTGCAAAATATACGACCGAATACTTTCACTGCATAATGTTTAGACACATTAGTTCAACTGTTTAGTTTCAACAGTTTACCAGTTTGAATGGAATTCAGACATTTAATGGCAGTAAAGCTCATGGAAAATTATATTTATAATCCGACTGAATCCTTTCACTGCATAATGTTTAGACATATTAGTTCAACTGTTTAGTTTCAACAGTTTACAAGTTTGAATGGAATTCAGACATTTAACGACAGTAAAGCTCGTGCAAAATTATACTTATAATCCTAAGATAATAAGGGAATACGTAATCGTTCAATGCTGGTGAATATAATTGAACTGGCGATCTGCTGGAAAAATTATTGCACAGGTTCTTAAATTATGAGCCCCAACCCAAATGTAAAATTTGGAATTCAAATGTAATATTTCTTTCATATGCTGGCCCGCAAAATTATTCTTGTTGAAAAAGTAAGAACTGCAAACAATTCTTCTTGCTGCCTTGTTTTGACCGCCGCTTCTGAAGCTGATGGATAATATTTAAAAGGATATACTTATCTTAGAAGTGTAAAGAAAATTTTAGATATTGCACCTTTTTGACATATGTAATCAATTCAAATAACTGTTCAAGGGGATTTAAATTTATTGGTTTCGTAAGTCTCGCAGTGTGGTTTCAGAAAAAAAAATTGCATGTTACTATTTATTCATAAAATATCCATATGCATACATATATCTCATCTTAGATTTAATCAAATCAGCTTTGAATTTGCGCATAACTTCAAGAAAAACTACAGGTATGACGATTCATTATTACATGTAGCATTGGGTTGCATCAAATTAATTAGTTTCGAAATTTCATTTTTATGTTTATCATTGAAATATTTTTCTTATGTCGTGTCATAACCATTTTTTTTTCTCTTCAGTAAATTATTTTTTAAATTTAGATAAAGTTACTTTTAAAATTTAAATACAATTAATTCTTTCTTTTTCTCTTTTCAACTTTCTTTCCTCGAGACTTGTGTTTACCAATAAAAATAAAAGCCGTAACATCAATAATAAATCAGTATAACAATAAATTATTCACGAAGGTATGTATTACAAAATTTATCTAAATCAAAATATATCCCCCCGTCTATTTAATCATGGTAAAAAATGATGTGAGGCAATGTATGTGAGGCAACTCGTGCCTTAAATTTATGGAAAGTGCCCAAGGAACATCGATGAATCACATACTATATTGTTTGTCAATGTATATGAGAATATAATGAAAATAGAATGGGCGATTGTCCTTTCCAGAAATTTTCTGAACTCGAAAGAAGAATCAATAGATTCTAAACAGTTCTATGATTAAATCATTTTATTCATTACATCACAATGATTCTATTCAAATAATGGCATTTACAGATATTCAATAATCAGCTTCAGTGAGAAAACTTTAATTTTCTGTCTCACCCTGATTTCTTGACTTATTTCAAAAGAAAAACACTCGCATTTTCAACGTAGTAGAGAAAAAAAATATTAATAAGTTCACAATTTTTCGGGAACATTTGATGGATGTTTGGGCGAAACGAAGACTTTATAAATACCACGACAGAGAACTGTTATCAGCATTATTAAGTGATTTATTATTAACCACTTTATCCGTGTCCCATACGTGGATCAAATTATGGTATTCATAAACTTATGAACTAAAATTAATGCAAAAAATTCATATTATTTTAACAACAAACCATCCTATTAGACTCGTAGATGAATCCATGTGACAACACGTTTCAAAAACATGAGATTTCATTATTTAGATAGCAGAGAAAATGCATCAGTAAAGCGGTTAATAAAGATTAACTCCTAAATTATATTAACAGATTAATTAATAGAGAAGTGTTATTGTATTTTGCATTATCAAAAATAGATAGCTCTATGCCAAGATTTAATAAATTCTAGTAGCTTCATATTCACAAATTATTTGCCAAGAACAAAGGAGGTCTAAAGTGACTGAATTTTCTATATTATACCAATCATTCACAAAAACTTAAAGCGATTTGTTTTAATTGATTTTCACTTTTTACTTTGAAATCCTCCATTTTCTTTGATAAAAATTTCCCAATGGTTCTAACTAAAGTCGAAAAAAAATATATATCTGGGAACTGTAAGAGGCCGCGGTGGCCTGGTGAGAAGGTCTCGACCTCGGAGAGTTCCAGGTTCGAAACCCGATTCCACCGAAGAACCGCCGTGTAAGCGGGCCTGGTGCATGCTAAATCCTCTTCCGCTGGTGTGGTGGGGAAGCTTGGAAAGGAAGGTGCCAGGTCAGATCTCGTCATCTGTCCGCTGTTCAAAATGACGAGGTCCGTCCCAAAATAGCTCTCGTGTTGCTTCAGAACGAGAAGTAAATGTAACTAAACTAAAAAACCGGGCACTGTAAACAAATACAGTCATTAGCAACATCGATTTAACCCCGTCTATTAATTTTCACTGTTACAAGCATAGCAAATGTCCAATTCATGCTCCGTCCAGTTATTAATATATATACTTTTTTCGACATTTTCCGGCGTACTGAAAAGTATATTCAATTAAAAAGCGACATTTCACTGAAACTATTAATAATTAAACCGTCTACACATTTCTAATAAAACTACCTCTAAATACAAATAAATATCGGACATCAAAATGCTCATAAAACTATACAGAACGCCGCCCCATGCCCCCGTGTCTGATGCCATTACGGCAACCGAGCCGGTTGGATGGACATGGGACCATAAAGCTATACAGCATAAACAATCCACCGCCTTTTCCAAATATTTTTCAATTCACCGAAAGTTGAGCAGTTAATAGAAATAGAGCAACGAGATGAAGCCCCTTTTCCTTTACCGATTTGGGGGAAATGGTAAATGGTTTTCGTTTTGTTCGAGAGCGTTTTACCCCCCAGCTCCTGGCGGGTGTGAAAGGTTATCCAGATTATCGGTGACCACTTAATGGGATACAGGAGGCGTTAGTGCTCCCCAATCAAGATACGGGGACCCCCTTCTATTCATGTGGAAAACAGTTTTCCCGGCAGCCACCCCACATTCACACCCTTCAAACTCCAAGACTCGCTTTCACACTTTCCATTGATTTCGAATAAAATTAAGTGAATAAGACTCGTTTGTAAAAAAATTGGGAGACTCTACCTTAAATGTTGTTTTGTAATGAATGCAATCGATGAAAGAGCTGGGCGAGATACGCTCAACTTTTAATACAAAAACATAATAAGGGAATTTATAAATCAAACTTTATTTTTGTCAGCATTTATTTGTTTTGCATTGTGGAACATGCGCACAGTCGCATTTGCGATAAGTCATTAAGTAGTGTCCTTTGCGCACAAGCGTTGGAAAGATTGCAGTATTGTAAACTTTATCGATGTCTGTATGATTTGACTTGGTTTTGGCGCATTGAAAATCTTTGACATATGGCAATCAATCAATGTCAGTAGGAGAATGACACTTCGTACCCCTGATAACTCAACTATGCTTTCCTGGGAAACTTCTAAGGACCTTAATAACTGTTATTTTCAAACAAGTGACTAATACAGAAATAATTTAAATTAAACAATAAATAATCCATATAAATTAATCGCTATGTTAAATAAATTGAAAATACATGAATAATGTAAATATCAATTTACCCTTGGGAAAGTGGTGATTATCTCATAGAAAAGAACCCTCACACATCAATCACTCTCTTAAGTATGCATTCTCTATTGTCCCTCTAGTTGTTCGCCAAGTTTTCCTGCCAAAGATAATTAGGATCCAGTAAACCTACAATGTGTGAGCAAATTTCCCTAGTTAATGATGTGCGGAAATGCGCCTGTGCGCATCGGACACAGAACAATTTTTTTAAGAAAATTATAAAATCGAATATAACAAATTCAACGCTTTATTAATAGCATTATTGCTCGTTTTCTTCAGTCTAAAACTGTTTAAGTTTTTTAAAAAAATAGATTAAAATGTCAGGTTTTTGGTAAGAAAGAGGTTTGGAAGAACATGGTAGGATTAGAGTCTAAAAAACAAATGGTTCTGTGTCCGATGCGCACATCATTAACTAGGGAAATTTGCGCACACATTGTAGGTTTACTGGATCCTAATTATCTTTGGCAGGAAAACTTGGCGAACAACTATAGGGACAATAGAGAATGCATACTTAAGAGAGTGATTGATGTGTGAGGGTTCTTTTCTATGAGATAATCACCACTTTCCCAAGGGAAAATTGATATTTACATTATTCATGTATTTTCAATTTATTTAACATAGCGCTTAATTTATATGGATTATTCATTGTTTAATTTAAATTATTTCCGTATTACTCACTTGTTTGAAAATAACAGTTATTAAGGTCCTTAGCAGTTTCCCAGGGAAGCATCGTTGTGTTATCAGGGGCACGAAGTGCCATTTATTTTTTTTAAAAACTTAAACAGTTTTAGACTGAAGAAAACGAGCAATAATTCTATTAATAAAGCGTTGAATTTGTTATCTTCGATTTTATAATTTTCTTAACAAAAATATGAATTTTGTGATAGAATCGGTGTCATACTAACTGACATACCCCACGTTTCTAGGAATGAAAATGTTTTTATGTCTTTCATTAATAAAAAATTAACTACTTAATAAATCGTCATGAAACCTTCCCTAAATCTTTCCTTGCAGTCAGCAAAATTTGAAGTAATTATAGCTTAAAAAAATGCTTGTAACATAAACTATTAAGATTCACCGTAATTGTTTATAATCAATTATGTACTTTTTGAAATAAGCTAGGCTTCTTTGTATTTAATTTCTTGTATTTTCAGCACTGTAAGCCTTATATTTAATCATTTTTAGTGGTGTGTAAACTTGCCCCAGACAGTGTGTAAACTTGCCCTGGTCATGGGGCAAGTTTACACAGGTGACATCATGGTAAAGGAAATGGTATAATTACAAAGATATAGCAATTTAAAGTATTTAAAAATATATTCTAGATGCCTTAAAGTCTAACTAATTAATTGGTAATGAAAATGAAAGAAATTCTTTAAAACCTTAAAAATAGGAAAATGAAAATTTAAAAAGTGTCTAAACCTGTCCCGGTCTCCCCTACTTTTATTCATAAGTATTCATAAATGTTAAAATATTTGAATGAATTTTAAATTATTTGTTAAATAAGTTTCAATTCAAATTTTGGGTCAAACGCTTGATATCAAGAGAGCTAGCGGAACTTTCTCGTATACTTACCCAATATGACTCATTTTACATTTTGATTCGCAATAGAATGAAGAGACTCGAGTTTTTGGGCCTCTTCTAGGCGACCTATTGTTTCCAAAATTTGATACAGGTCTACAGTTTTAGTGTAAAGATCACGTACTAAAATACCTCGCGGTGTTTTTGAGTTCTCGTGAGAAGAAAAATTCAGAAAGAAAAAAGGGGACGAGTACAATTCGATACCTGCTTAGAGAATTTCATTATATTAGAGAACGAACTATATTTCTAGTAAGAACTTGCCTTCCTTTTTAATGGGATGTTTTTTTAAGTTCTGTGATTTGATTCATATTTGCATATCTACCATGTTTGCCTTTTTTACTATAATTAAATAAATGATTGTAGAATTATTAAGAGAATTATTTACTTAAAGGAAGAAAGTTTTAGGCAAAAACATTTAACTCAATAATTATTTTTCCCAGTTAATTAATTTAATTTAGAAACAAGTTAAAAACTGTATTTTTAAATTACTTTCACACTCCTTACATTTATATGCATTTACACTACTTTTGTTGAAAAATATAAAAAATAATAATGTGCAGCCATAGGTTGAAATAAACTGCCGTTTTTGACTTAAAAATATTAGTTTTTTTCACTGATTGAGAACAATGCCTTTGGGATAAAGCAAATTCTGAGAATTCTATCTGTTATTACGAACGGAACAATTTTCAAAGTTCCCCCAGAACAAATGAAATCTTGAAAAATGTATAAGTTGATCAAGTGGTAGAGTCTCGGCTACGGAATTGGAGGATTTCAAGTTCAAGATCACATTCCCTCAAACATCCGGTTGGTACGCGGGCCTGGTGCACCTTCAATCCTTCGGAGACAAATGTCCGTTGCTTGGTGCAACGTGGAAGTTTAGAGAAGAAGGTTTCGGCTCACATGTCGTTCTGTTCTTATGACCACTGTTGAGAGTTACGAAATCCATCCTAAAACCGCCCTCGTGTAGCTGCAAAACGGAACGTTCCTATAACTAAATTAAACAAAAACTTAAATAAGTTACCTTTGTAAATACACTTATTGTAATTAAAGTCTTAAAATTTCTTAATGTACACTTCGGAACAAAATGGAAACTTTAAAAAATGCCTGATTTTCGTTGAAGTGAAACAGGATCAACTCATGCTAACGATAAATATAGGGTGTACACACATGAAGTGATACGTCTCAAAAATTAATTTAAAAAAATGTTGGAACTACGAATTTTTTTAAAATAAAAGAGCATCTCAAAAAAAAAAAATTTTTTTTCAGATAGGTAACATGCCATTTCGGTGGACTAGGGAGTCATAAATTACTGGAAATCAAACATTTGTTTAGAGCCATTATCTGAGAAAGTATTAAAACTGGAAGAAAAATAAAAACATGTATTTGTACCAAATTTTACGCTCTCTAATTTGAAAATTCCCATGTAGTGTGAAAACTGAAGAGTTTTCGTGCTATTCAAGAAAAACTAAAAAAAGAAACCAGAAAACACGCATCGGCTTCTGCTGATCGGTAGCCAATGCATATGCAGTTTTCTCTCTATAACAAATTTAGAACGGCGTAACGCCGCGTTACCTATCTGAAAAAAACTTTTTGAGATGCGCTCTTATTTTTAAAAAATAAATAACGTAGTTCCAACATTTTTAGTTTTTTTATATTAATTTTTGAAATGTTTCACTTCATTTGTGCACACCCTGTATATATCATGTGCACTGGAATAATTTAATTTTGCAAACCATTGCGCTTCTTCCATTTGCTACTTGTAGCACAACACAGAGTAAGATAACTTGAAGTTAAATGTTAGTGGATATGTGCGGAGACATTTACCATTTCACTATATTGTCACGTGAATTGATTCCGTAACTCTATACTGCGCAGTAATTCAATTGTGCGTCACTATGATTTTTGCATTTTCCAGTTAGTTTTGGATAATTTAACCATTCATTAATAAAAGAATTTATTAATTATATTTTTTACTAGAAGGAGGAAAGTCTTCAGCAAAGAAATTTTAATTAAACAACTGCCATTTTTAAATAATAAGTTATAACTTGATTTAAGTTTTAGTTAAATTATTAAAATGAAGTTCAATATTATATATTTTAAAATATATTTTTCTGGATTCCTCATAATCTCTATAAAGGTTTGCACGACTTCTGTTGAAAAATAATAAAAAAGAATCGTACAGTGAAAGATTAAATTGGTAAAACTCGATTTTCTTAAATAAATAACTAAGCTGTCGATTTTTCGGTACATTTCCATTTTGAAGTATTGATACCATAGTCAGCTCTTTTCTTTTCTTAATGTTCTCTTACGGATGATGCACTCAAACACATGACGAAAAAAATCAGATAAATATATTCCGTTTAGAATAAGACAAATTTGTAACAACTTATCTAAATACCTTTTTTCTCCTATCACCATTATTTGTTATTTTTCCCGCATTTGCAACTCTGACTCCCGATTATTATTTTTTTATATTAAATGAGGAAGCTCTTTCGGGTATCAGTTCTGGCGAACACGTCTTAGCTTTCAGTTTCAAAGAAGCTGTCTCACTTAATGTGTAGTCATCGTAAAAGCCTTCGCCTGATTAGGAGAACTCCCACTTCGAAATGCATTTAGCCACCCCAATTCAAGTCCTAATGACGCCTCTCAACTCGAAACCAAATCGAAAAGAGACAGAAAAAAGCAAAAGAAGCACTGAGAGAAAGCACACTGCGAAGCGGCCAACAAGCCATTTGCTTTCCATTTAGACGTGCTACTGTGGAGATACGGCACGCTTCCAGATAGCCGAGGAGTTGTCGACCCCTAATTGCCCGACTACCAGCAGCAAGGCCTGTTGATTTGTAGAATGACAAGTCTTCCCACTTAAAGAGAAAAGGCCCACCAGTCTCGGGCAAGTCGTTTTCCGTATCAATTGGCTACTTTTCCCATTATTTCGTATCAGATTATCTGTCAGGTAATTAAGTTTAGTTTTTCATCCCTCTTTGGCGGCGAATTTGGCTTGACGTTGTAGTACTTCTGTTGGGGTTTTGATTAGGTTGCCTAGGTAGCATAAAAACTTGTGCAGACATCACGTTGTGTATACATGAATATTGGTGTAATACGCAAGACGTTTATTAGATATTGAAGTCGCCATGACTTAACGATTGTAGATTATTTATTTCTGTGTTTGTCTTTGTGATTAATGGATGGAAGATTCCTCTTCTGCTACTCTCTTTAAGGCATTTTCACACCTACTGTTAGTTTTAGAAAATAATTCTCTAGTAAAGGCCTGACTTAGAAATATTTTTTTCAACAATGTTTCTTCAAAATGCAGGAAAACATTGAAGGAGTGAAGCGTATAGAAATTCTTATTCAATTTTAATAAATTGATCGCAGGATGACTTTCTTGGAACAAGTACAAAAAAAAATTGTGAAAGATTTTTTTTAAATCTTTTCTTTTTTAGCGCGCCATTGTGAAGCTACTCAAAGGCTATTTTGGGACGGACCACATAATTCTGAACAGTGTTCAGATACGAGTGATCACATCTGAGCCGGCAACTCCCCTCCCGAAGCTTCGACACACATCAGCGAGAGGTCAGTTGATTTTCTGCGAATTTAGCGTACATCAGGCCCTTAAGCATGTCGAATCTTCTGTGGTGCCTAAATTGAAATCGAGACCTTGTCACGCGACCGCCTTGTCCCTTATGGTGAAAGGGAAAAATCGTTGGAATGGTAGATACGGCAATCAGAAACATAATTGCTTACCTCCAACTTTAGCTGCATTGCATTACTGCAATAAATCACATTATTAATTCACACAACTATTTTGACGTAAACTTACGTCCCTTCATAGTGGTCTAATGATGTGTCGGGAAAGGAAAAAATTGACGCTTTTCGTGGTGAAGTTAAACGCTTATAGATCCGCAACCAAATAACATATAGAGTTGGTTTTAGTTTCATTTAACAGGAGAGAGGTGGATATTGAAGGTTGCAAAAAGAATTTTAGAATTTGGAATTACGGTTAAGTCACAGCCGAGTTGCAAAGTTGGTGAAAACCACGAAGAATTTTGATGACGTCACAGCGACTCAGTGAAATACTCGGAATCAAGTTTTCTCATCGACCAAGAGTTCGATATAGATAAAGACTTACCGATCATTATGATGGGAGACTTCAATATAGACGCGAAGAGAAATGAGAAGGTATTTGATTTTCTTAAACATCATTTTAATCTCAATATGGTTCCTATAATCTATCCAAGTTGATTAGGCAATTCATTCATCGATCTTACGTTCACGCGAAATATTACTCCAGAATTATTGAATTACGTTTGCTATTTCTCGTACCATCTTCCGATTTTACATAATAAGAATGTTACTAAGAGAAATTGAATCCAATATTAATAACATGAATAAATATATTACATTTGAAAACAAGAATTTGTTTCGCAAAAAAAGCCCAACCAAAATCACGAATCAGTCACATAAATTAAGAGTTACAAAGAGCTACTCCAGTCACATACTTTCAGAGTCACAAAGATTTACTTCAGTCACATAATATCAGAGTCACGAAGAGTTACTTCTGTCGCATAGAGCTACTTTAGTCACATGAGTAAGGTGAGTAAGTTTACGCCCTCAATCCCAGCGACCGTTTCGCAGAGACAGATTTTTTTGTTACAATTAATTGATGAAAAGTTTAAACCTTGCACCAGCTTCCTTCTTCTTTTTTGTTTTATTTTATTTATTTATTTTTGGTAAACGGAACTATCCAAATAAAAGGAGGTAGTAATTTAGGACGTTTTCTACAAAGTCTATTTGAAGACCCAAGTTCTTGTCTCTTTTACAGTTAGAAAGCCGAATAAATAAGCCGAATGTTTCATTCACAATGAAAGCATCATGGAATACTGGATCACACACATGATTGACCTCCACAAATATAATGCACAGCATCAGTAAACTCACAAGTAAAAGTCAGAGAGAAAGCGTTGGGAACAAAATCCGAAGAGAACAGTGAGTGTACAACGAGTTTCAGAACGAATCATCTATTTATTATGGCTTGCTTGGAAACTCATATGATGATAGTAATTGGAAACTATCCCTGAAATATCTAGATAATTATTGTCAGTTTATTTTACTTCAATTAAATAACTTAAGTAAAAACTGAAAATATGAATTTTGTGCGAAGTTGATGAATTGCCGTAACTTGAGTAAATAATTTATCGGGAAGTGCACATCTTTTCTGCAAAGTTAGTATTCAAAAATTATATGTATTTCTGGTAAAACTGAATAAATTTAACTCCAATTTTTTAAAAAATCTGAATCTCATAGCCCCAGAACATTGGGAATTAATTTAATTATTCTTCATTATAAACAAAAGAAATTAAAATGGATTTTTTTTGTAATGCGCAAGAATGTAAGCGGAGGTTTTTCAAAACGAGTTGGCTTCAAATGCAGTGGCGGACTGGCGAGGTTGCCAGCTTGCCCGATGGCAAGTGGGCCCCCTTAAAAAGAAGACAATTTGGGCCCCCAGGAAATGTGGGAGAGAAAAATAAGAACCCTTTCTCTATAGTAAGCTTTTCTGAAGCAAATAAAGAACATAGCCCTGTATCCAAGGTCCGTGTTTCTTATATAATATTTAACTCACGGAATTTAAAATCAAATAACTTTAATCATAGTTTCGTTATTTTAAACGTAGAAAATTAAAGGGTGTTAAAAGGGATTTATTTTTAAAACGCGGAAAAATGAAATATATAATAAAAAATTAAATTAAATATATAATTATTAAATATTATAGCTTTAAATTAATATAATTAAATATAAAAAATTAAATATATATAATTTAGTATATATGTTATCGGCAAAGTTTGAAATCCGGCATTCTATAGAATGCCTAAAACTAGCCGGCAATGTATGAAACGATTTATATTTCACACATTTCCTAGGCATTCTATAGAATGCCAAATGACAAACCGGCAAAGTATGAAATAAATCGCCGATTTGATTACATAAGAAATAAAGTTAAGTGCAATTCAAAATTAAATTATTTGCTTCCTTGATGTAGTAAGTAGAATCAAAATTTATTTTGTTTTCTTTAATAAGAAAGGCATAAACTCTAATATGAAAACTTTCACTTTGCTTTACGAATTTTGAATAAAAGATTTTTTAATGGTACTATTTTATTATTTTTTCTAGATAACATTTGTATTTTTGAGGAATGCACGCCTTTTAAATAATAGCCTTATTATGAACTTTTTTTCATACTTTGCCTAAATAGCATTTGTCATTCTATAGAATGCCTAGGTATTATATACAATGCCTAGAAAAAGTATATAATAAATCGAATATTTCATACTTTGCCTAAAAACGCCCGGCATTCTATAGAATGCCGGCATTTCACGCATTGCCGGTAACATATATATAAATTAATGTTACGATTATAGATATGTGTGGGCCCTCACTGACTCCTGGCAACCACTATTTTCAGACCCAGTCCGCCACTGTTTAAATGTTTAGTAAAAAGAAACTCGTACGAGAATGCTCCTTCAAAATCAAAAATTGGTCAGTATATGCCAGTTTTTGATTCCTAAGCAAATTTATTGATCACAGTCCTACTCTGTGTCAAGCGAAAAACTTAAGCATAGAAGGAGGGATTATGCTGACGGGAGAAAAGCTTGGAGTGGTATTAGGATTCTCGAAGTTCAAAAGGTCCAGCAACGATGACTGGTATTGACGGAGAAATTAGGCGGATGGACAAATCTTGCTATAAAGAAGCATTTACTTTTTCTTGTTAACCTTCCGCATATAGTTTATATCATTCACTTGCAGTTATTGGTTAGAAAAGTGATAAATTTTCCAAAGTTATTTGGAGTCAAAGCTCATTTACCCGAAAGTGTCTTTTTTTCTGGTAAACACTTCATCGCTGTAATTATCGTTGTTTATTGAAGTAAATAATTAAGTTGTGGCATTATCTATAAATTAAATTACTACTGAAATTATGTAGCTCCAAGGGCATACATAAATCGGTGTTTCCGCTGAAATCAATCTATTCCAATAAAAGTTTCTGTCAATTATTTTCTCAGTTTTTTGGGCTGCACTGATCATAAGAATATGACCTAACCTAAGTTAGATATGATACTTTTTTATTTTAAGTTTTCACGTGTTCTTTAAATAAATTAGCCGGATAAAAATTTGTTTAATATTTACTATAAATTAACTACTAAATATTTCTACATTTAATTTGTTTTAATTTAAAATGATTATTTATAGAATTTTTTCAAAAAATTCAGCAAATGAATGTAATTGATTCCCACTCTAGAGTGTGAGCTTTTGTTTCCAAGTTTATGAAGAAACTGACAGGTGTTCTTCTCTATCATAAATCATTCATTGTTGGCAGAGCAAGTAACCTCTCTCTCCAATCAAAGAAAATTTTCTTCTATACTGGAATTTCATACGAAAAAAAATATTACAGATAGATATTCTCTAAATTTCAAATTCGTTTCCCCAAAGAGTATAATACTGAGTTCACTCGAAATAGTTCGAATTATTTCTTTAACGTCTTAAACAAATATTGACGATTTGTAGTAAAACAAATTAAATAACTTCACACCTATTGTTAGTAAATCGTCGACCAGATATACTTAATTGTCATTAAGCTACCAATTTTGTTGCAGGATTCTTTTTTGCAGATGAAGATAATTTATATTTGGAGAACATTATTAAGTTTCAAAATTAGTCTACGTTGACATAGAACAATGCTTTGAAATGTAACTTCTCTTGAAAATTTTTTATAAAAGGTTCATAAAATATTGAGCTAATTTTAACAATCAAGTACTAATGTTTCCAAGACTATCATGTTTTGGCTCACTTACACTTATTACTCAATTGCATATTTCCGTCCAGCTTTAAAAAGCATTTCTTATGCATTTAAAGTGATGAACCAATTCTCATAAATATAAATTAAAGTTGAGCTTCAAAGAAGTTCGAAGCGCAGTAGCCAGTGACATTTCATTTCATCCATCATAGAACCTGGCATAAACTCATAAGGGCTGGTTTGAAACAACCGTATTTTTAGGTGGCTACTAAGTAAATATATACAGTTGGGAGAAAGCGTGACCGCAATTAATTTTCCTTCAAACAGCAGGGATCGAGTTACCTAATTTATCTTTCTGACAAGCGTAAAAATATCAAAAATAAGTTTTGTTCGTACAGTATTCAAACTAAGCAACAGGTGGGTTGCAGACAAACATTTCAAACAGGCTACGGAAAGACAACTCAAAACAGAAGAGACACAACAAATGAACTCGTCACATTGACCTGTTTAAGTGAACTTAGCCTACCCTAAGGAACAACAGAGCAACATATTCTGAATTGTTCTTCGGACAGAAAAACTCTTAAGACTTAATCGTTGCAAAAGAACAGAATCGAGAAGGAGTAGGAATTATTCAATGGTATTCTTCCAGAAAAGTAGTGTATGGGGTTTTTTTTTCTATAATTTTTCTTAGAAAAATTAAAATTTGGCTCAGAAGCTCATGATGGCACAAAATGCACGACATAAAAATGAATGAAGCTTATAATTTTGAAGCTTATAATTGTATCGCATTTCAAAGACAATATATTATTAACATTCTATATCAACGAATAAGCATTCGTCGTCATTCAGGCAAAAGTCACCAAGTCCCAAACTATAGTTTCGAGATGTAGACAGTTTAAATTAATTTCTTGTCGTTATGATAAGTTGTAAAACTTATTTTACAGATTTCTAGCTCCTATGGCTGATTTACAGCTGTTTAGGTAACAGGCTTTTATCACAAAATAAATAATCGCAAATTCTAATTGACTCCAGTAGTCCGTCAAAAGATTTTTGTGGACTTAGTGACTTCTGCCTGAAAGACGACGATATACTAATGAAACTTTTAAAACCGAGTCATCGTCTGACATCTGTTGATGAATCACGCTAGAGAAGAAATTCATAAAAATGAATTTCTACTTCTGAAAGAATTTCAAATTCCTATCTGAACGTCTTCTTCAACTTGTCAGCATTAATGTCTGTCCATTATACTATAAAATGGTGATTATGATAAAAGGAAAAGGAAATGTATTAAAGCAATATGTTTTTGAGATAAAAGAGCTCGACCTTCGACCCAAAGCCATCGGAGAGTATAGAAGACTATCTCACTTCTATAATGAACACTCACAAGACTTAGTTTCCTCTTCGGAGGGAAGCATTTATGCGTCTAGATACTTATTCTCTTTTTCTTGTTGTCTGCTGTTTGCTTCAGAAAAAACAGTGGCGGAATCTTTTCCCTTTTCTTAAAAGCTTTGAATAAGGTTGTTTCACTGAACAGTGATGAATCTCCGAAATCACATAAAACAACAATTGTTTCCAGTTACAAGAATTGTGGAGTTGTAAACTTTACAGATATATCTATTTTCTCTTATTTTGCATTTATAAATTGATTTTGAGTCTTCATCTATCTTAATTAAGAAGTTTTAGGGAAACAATACCTAATAATTAATGCTAGATTATTTAGTCATTACTAGTCATATATTTCTACATAGAAATGATATTTTTGGAGTAAATATTAAGAGACTTCTGAAAATGTGATTGTTTTCGTTACCTTTTTATCTTTTTCTCTTTTTGATTCTAAAATTTCAAAAAATATGCTGGCAGCTGTAATTTTATTCAAAAATATCAGATAAATCTACTAAAAAATTCAAATTCCAGTTATGTGTATTAAATAAAGTTACAAGAATAGTATTTTACTTTGTCTTATTTGAAAACTACGAGCACCATATGGATAATTATAAATGGTTTTTTACAAGCCATTGAACATGATTTTGCATTTACTAAAAGTAAGCAAAAGCATAAATTAGATAAACTAAACAAAAATTAAAATGAAACAAAAAGAAAGAAAAAAGTAAAGACAAAAAACAGCAAATTTAGACAAAAACGATGACAATACATCTTTAAGCGTACAAAAGCAACAGCCTCAAGTGATTGCATCAACAGAAGTTTGAAACAATAATATTTAAAACACATAAAAATATATAAAAATGAATTTCGAAAGTAAAAAATGTTCAAAAAGGAAGAAATGAACAAGGAATCGAATGGTAAACTTTATCGAAGACCACTCACCATAAAGATTCCAAAATTAGACAAGATTTTCTGTCAAGGGTAAGATTATAAATCAAAATTATACCCTTTGTGGCCTGAATCCTGTCCAATATCAATATTTAAATCATTTTGACGAATCAAAATGCACAATCCTTAAAAAACAATAATAATATATAATACTATGAATTTTTATTATTTAATTAATTTAATCAATTTATAAATTTGTTAATGTATAACTAAACAAAAGCATGTTTGAGCTATGAAGTTTCTAAAATCTATTCAGAATTTAAGAGTTCCAGTTTTTTTCGAATGATTGTATGAAGAACGATCAATCTTCCAATTCAGAAATTCTACTTAATTCTTCTCCAGTTTCCAAGGCATATAATTAATAGAAATCAAACTATGGTCATTCTGTAAACAGAGTCAAGGTATTGATTCTATCGTTCTCCGAAGCGTCTAGACTCAATAATCCTTATGTAGTATATTCCCTGTGTGTTTCCGGTTACTTATGACTTTTTTTTCCCCTCTACGTATTTTTATTTTTTTTATTTCGTTTTGTTTTCTATGTTGTTCTGTCCAGTGTATGTTTCTTTTTCATTATTATTTGTTTTTGTCCTTTCTAAAAAATAAAATTCACCTCCATCCATCCAAACCGAAAAGGAGCCAAATGGCTATAAACAAGGGGATGCAGGTGGTGTAATGTAATGTATCACCACATTCCTCTACAACAGAAACTCCATGAAACTAAATTTAATTCGTGTTCGTCGAAGTTAAAAAGAAATTTGTCAACAGCCTTAAGTTTATATTTGCCATTAACTGCATTGGCTAGAAATTTCATTGGAATACGAAGAATATGGATGACACATGGGTGTATATAAACCATAAAGGGCAATAGCTTATTAATTTAATGAATAGAGGCACTGTTGAAGCTTCTAGAAAGGCCTCACAGTTAATTTTTGCACATCTTGAGGATTATTTAATTTCATTTAAGGTTCGAAATGTCGTATTTGAAATATTACAACATAAATGTACAAGGACTAACGAACCCAATTATACACAACTATAAAAGTTTACCACCCACAATGCGTAATATGATCCCATTCAATTCATTTTTATTGAAGTGCTAGAGAATCTCACTATTCTATAATGTTTTTCACCCTGTGTCAAGTACTGTTTAACCAATAAAAATAGAACTTTTTAATAGCGATTCCAATGAAGTTGGCTTATCTCCGTCTTTAAATACTGTCGTTATTTCTTTCACATAAAAGACAAAGAAGAAGAAAAAAATTCCCCTCCCTTATAAAACTGTGGAAGATAAAAAAAGAAAAGAAAAAAAGAGTTGTTCCCAACACCCTCCCTGTTGCTGAAGTCGTCAAATCGAACAGCATACATAAAAAATTATTTACGCTCTTGCGGTGGTCTAACCACAACACACACTGGCATAAAATAATAATAAATAGCCAGAGAAGAAAAAGGCTCTAAAATAGATTTTCTAATAAACTGCTCATTGCAGTGGATTCTTAAGAGGGGAATATTGCTCTTGCTGTGTTTAAGTATCTTGAGGGACAAAGTAAAAATTGAAATAGCTTTCCAATCAGTTCACTAAATCATACATCAGAAGCATATCGGTAAGATCGCTTGAAAAAATAAAACCTTGGTTAAACATTAACATCAAATGATGTAAAAGAGAACTTTTTTTATAATAGACTACATTACACTGTTATAATAGACTTATTTCATCTGCATTTTTCTTCTTTAATTTGTTATACATCAAGACATTTATGAATAGTTTTGCCATCGCTAAAAGTTGCTTAAATGTTTAAAATGTTTGGCCATTCCATTATTAAAAATTTTACCATAAACCGCATTGCGGTATTATCACATTGTGTCAATCATTCTTATATTAAATATATCTTTTTAGTAACATACAAATAATATGCACTTAATATTAAAAGCTTTCTAGCAAAAATTTTAGTAAACAATGAAACAAAAATATTTATTTAATCTCTCTTTGTTAATACTTTATTTAATTTCATAAATTTAACTTAATCATTAGTTCTTTTCTGTGAAGCAATGATAAAGTGTAAGAACTCTAAAAATATTGCGTGATACGTGATACTCGTACTAACACATAGATTGATTATGACAATTTTTTTTTACGTAATTAAACTTTTGTGAACAATAGTACAAAATAAAATTATCAATGTTTGATTTTATTGACTATAAACTTTGATTATGTTGAAACCAGTCCAGATATATCTTTAAACAGTAAATAATACACGAAGTAATTTCCTAAAAACACCAATGATTCATTTTTGCTGTTTAAACGATCTTTTGCAGCTTAAGATATTGCGTTTCAAAGAATTCGAATAAGAATGTGTTACATTATTCGATTGTAATGAAACGATAAATCCTTGAATAAAATAATCTAAACAAGCTGTATGTCTCCACATTAATATGCAGAAACATTGGGAAGGATTCGCATCTGAAAGCAAATAGTCTCATTTGTAAAACATCGTACTTATTTAGCATTAAATTATAATTAAATCTAAATCGTTATCAACCTATATTCTAACTAACTAATTCTGCCTAACTAATCTAAATCATCATATACTTGAAATCTCTAGGCATTCACACTAACAGCTCCTTTTTACAAATCCAAATACTTTCATCTTATTTTACATTATTATACATTATTTTATACATCTTTATCAAGTGTATAAACTTTTATATATCTTATAAAATCCTATTCGGGAACCTAGGATTTGCATGGGTAAAGCGTCATTTGGGAATGTTCCCTAAGCAGCTAAGCAACCATCTCCAGCTCCCGCTCCCTAAAGCCTCATTTATGGGAATTATTTGACGGTTGCTTTTCCTTCGCTAACGAGACATCGGATAGTTAAAATTAAGACAAGATGTCCAAAGGGCAGTAAAACGAAATCAAATTCACCCCACTTGTGAAAATTTTTGACCCTCTTCTCTGGGCTGCTCAGAGAAACGGCCCAAACCTCCATTAGCATTTCGAATCGGAGGTAAGAAAGATAACACCTTTTTTGACATTTAGAAGGAATAACTGCGTAAATGATGTCTATATTTCGCACCCCAGGAAGGTAAGAAATCAAAAATGGAAAAGATAATCCGGGAAATAAACATATAACAGAATTATGCAATAAAAAAATCCTCTAAGGGTTTGGCACTTTCATGTGCAACTAAATCTTACCGGCACTGGTGGCTCGGGTGCAGCAATAAAAGTTTCTTGGGAACTGCGAAATGAGCCTGGTTTGTTTTGAAGCTCACACCGTCATTCTTGGTTCAAGTGAATGTTTACAGTTTTTTGTATGGAATATAACCATGCGCGAAGTAAGTACGCTTAAAGTACTGCGAATGCAAGAGTAGGATTTTTTAAATTATTTACCATTTTAAAAGAGTAAGCTATATTAAGCAAATAAAATTTCTACTCTCTTTTTCTTTAAAATAAAATGTTAAGGACTGATTATTGTTTAATTCTCATGGCACAAAAACAGTGTTGTAGTCGCAAAATAAGCAGCGCCGGGACACTCTAAAACCAGTACCGGAGCACCCTAAAACCAGTACCGGAGCACTCTAAACCCAGTACCGGAACACTCTAACCTGGGAGAACAAAATCGCGCTGTTTTAAGGATGCTTTCGCAATTTTATGTTATTTATTTCTCGAAACAAAAAGCAGTGCCGGAACGGCGTTCCGGCTCCACTACACCCCTGCACAAAAACTAGATTCTACCAAGCTGCACCAGATAAAAGATGAAGACAAGAAGCCAGTAAACAATACGACGCAGATACTTATGAACACGAAGCAAACTGAAGTCTGTGTCATGCATTTCGGACCTTTTTGGACAGTGCAAACAGCCTTGTACGCTGCAATGTCACCTCCGAAAATTTCCATTATCAGATCTTTAAAGCAACCACCATAATAGGATGAAATCGACCAGCGATTATATTTACACGTCTTTCGGCATTCAAATATTAATCCAAATGAAATTGAATACCTGCACTATCTATATGAAGTCTCTCAACATAAGTTTTATCTATTAAATCAAAAATTGCATATCGCAATCTATTTGTGGTGTTTTCGCCAAATTCTATCTCTATTTTCTGAAAATTACACAAGTTCCCTCTAGTAGCATGAATTCCCTAAACCATAAGCTCCTAAAATAATTGCAGCCACTTTAACAAGTAAGCAGTAAAGCAGTTTCTATACTGTTTCTCTCACATTCTGAGTTTATAAGCCATATGTTGTGTGTGAATGGTATATGGGCCTCTAAGGTCCTGGGTGATCTGAAAACCTGGAGGAAAAGTCTTGCTTCGTAACCGGAAGGTTACAAGTTTGAAATTCCATTCCACAGAAGGTCCACCTTGTATAAGCACCAGATGCCCGTTAAATCTGATCGTTAATCAACCGCCCTCCCTCTGCTGTGGCGTGGAAGTTTGGAGAGGGTGTTGCCGTCCGAGGTATCGTCCCCTCATCTTACGCCGTTTCAAAAGGACGAAGTCCATCTCAAGAAAATCCTTCTATTGCTTCAAAACAGGAGTTAATGCAAATAATCTAAAACCTGGATGAACTAGAGCCGGTTTATAGAATTATCAACAATCAGCGTATGTGCACGAGAGAGTCTTCCGCTTGCATATTCCCATTATACGGAATGTGTAACAAATCGAAAACACGGGAGAATGTCCTTGATTAAGACCTGCTGCTATTTGCTACACCGCTGTATGCATAGCTCAAATTATATTACCCTTATATTCCACACAGTAAGTACGTTATTCAGTATGATGGTTATAGACTACATATAGGTGATGAATTTCTTATTGAATGATAAACTCATTTTAAAGTTTGCTAACAAACGCACTTAAAACATACATACGAGAAATTGAACGAGAATATTCGATACAACTGATAACTCTTTTGAATTTGTTTCTATTATCGAATGTAGTACAGAACACATGAAAATGCTGCCTTTATTACAGAGTAATGGGTATTTTCAGTAAATTGAGACTAGCATCACAGAATGGTTCAATAATGTTTTTAAATGCATTCAAAGGTTGTAAAAATGCAAATAAAAAAAATGGAGTTTTCATACTAAAGTTTGTCGTTTCTGTTTATTTTGCCTATCGTTGTGTCTGTATATTCCATGTACAATATACTTCTTACTACGGTCCTCCCACTCTAGGAATATAAGGGGAAATATACTTTATGCAATTGAGTGAAAGCCGCTCTTAATATTTTGTTCAAGTTATCGCTCTTAATTTCGACTGTATAAATACTTATTATATATTTCAAACATTCATAAACAAAGAGAGTAAATAGGGTAAGTCGTTAATTCAATTTTTTTTCCAATTTGTTTCATATTCATTAATTTAAGCATTTTAAAACTAAGTCAAAATTTTGAGCTGTAATAATGATTTGCTTTGATATGGATGCAATAAATTACTTCGCCTTTGCAATAGAAATAAATAGGGGGCAAATGTAGCAATGGATCTAATATATCATAAAAATGGCAAAGAGGGACTTCAGGAATTATGGACTTATGAGTGAAATTATCACGAACATTTAGAGGCAAAATATTTGTTATATGAATTTATAAACTTCTTTGAGAAAATTTTACAAAGTGGTAAAAAATAAAATAATAACAAATTATATTGTTATTTCTGCATAAAAGTAAAATCAGAAATATTACAGCAAGGCGCCATCGGCTCGAGCCAGTTTCGGAAGCTCGTTATTTTGTTCAGTATTCTACATGCTCTCTCGATTTCACTGAAGCTGAAAGCAAGTCGATTTTCTTTGAAAGGCCAACCGAGGAGATCTCAACACTGAATCCGGCTCGAGACGCTACTGTACACCATCGTGAACATAAAAGGGCTGTAAAAAACGTCGCTATCTCTATGAGCTTGGGAAAACAGCCGAGATAATGAATCAGCGGCTGCTGATTACGGGAGATAGCGAGTTATTTTGCAGGGAAAGTGTTAATGTTACAGTCCTGTCCGAGCAGTTTGGAGGCTTATGATTTACGCCAAGCTGTTCCTCCATGCCCAATAAACCTTCAAATCAAGGAGTCCATAAAAAATTATTTCATTGTTGCAGAGATTTCTCTTTTTGGTGATGGCAGTGGCAAGGCGTGCGCTGAATGCACAAGTTGCTGCTTCACAGGGAATACTGATTTGTCCTGGGCAGCAATGCGAGACAGCTGCCAGAAGATGCCAAATTGATTGAAGGACAGCAACCAATGAGCAAGCGGCTCTCTCGTATTACGGACGGAATCCGTTTTCGGATGTGACAGATAATTTGCTCGATTCTACTGAAGTAGATAAATGAAAGAGTGGGCCATTAGTATGCGTGTAATAAGCACAGCTTACATTACAAAGTCAGTTGGAGCAACGTTTCGCGACATTACAATGAGGGACGACTTATTAACACTTGCCAAGCGGGGTAATTAGAATTATGAATCACCTCGAGCCGCCGTTTTCAGATGAACTACCTCTAAAACACTCAAGAGCCTTTTATTGATATTATTAGACACGATTTTATTATTCGTGTCACTTTCGGCGATGAAGATAACGGATTAATAATGCAAATGCAATTTATTCGCAACAACTTGCAGGTTGATGAGGAGTCAAGATTAATAACTTTCACAATGGAGCGAGTGAATTAGTTAAATAATTGAATTTTCTTATTTTATAGCAAAGTATCGTTTTAAATGACATTAGTCAGATGTATTTTGGTTATCCAATGGAAATTAATCATGTAACACTCATAAAAGTAACCATACTTACTATATTCGTTATAGTTATATTTAAATTTCAACTTAGTATTTAAAATCATAACATGTTTTAAAAGGTTTCATACCTGGGTTTATATGAGAACTTAGGATTCATATTTTATTTATAATTATGTTTTCCATAATTGATTAAAAGGTAAGTATTCTTAAGAATTAAAGTTTTAGATGGATTCTAATTAAACCAGTGGCGAATTCATGGGGGCTATGGAGCTGCAGCCGCCCCGCCCCCCCCGAGCTAAACCAGAATTCTCGATTTATTTAAAATCACTACAACTGTTTGTTCTTAGCTTCCCTTTTTTTAAAAAAAAATAATATAAACGTGACAACATTGCTTTCTGGCTAGACAGGCTCGAAACTTTTCCTATTTTTCTAGTCATTCCACTTGTACTTTTAGCGTTGACGCTGCCGAAAACCTTTTTTGGTTAGTTATTTCATTATATTTTTTATAAAATTATCGAAAGTATTGATGTGTTCTTTATGATTCTTATTGTCAGATGAGTAAAGTCTGTAAAGTTAAGGTGTTTTGTTCTACGACGACACCAAACTTTTGTGACTTCAACCCCCCCCCCCCCGACCCGAACCCTGGATTCGCCACTGAGTTAAATTAAGATGTTTATTAACCATGTGGTGAAGAATTGCATATGAAAATAAATGTTAACGTATTTTAAAATTATTAATTGATTATTCATTTTTAAAATTTTATTTTATCTTTCTTTTTTTTTTTGAAAAATAAAATATCTTTCGAAGACGAAAAGCGATAGTCAATAGTTTGAGGTTTATAAACGGATACTGATAACGTGTAATCTGAAATATTATAACTTTCATTCATTTGTACGTCTGTCTAGTTTGTCTCAAATTTGCATTGGAAACACCAGTTTAAATTAGTTATGTCTACACACTTCCATATCACATTTTAATGGAATTGATGTGGAATGTTTTAACTTTTCGATTTGTAAATTAGCTTACAATTTCTTCTATCTTAATATTATTTTATAATGTTAACATAATTAAATTTGTTGCGTTTCTAACCTTTGAAGTCCACGGAAGCAAAAAGTTGCGTGATTTTACATGAAACACTTGTGAAAAGGCACTCAACTTTTTATAATGCAAAAACTATAAGCTTATAAACAAAGAAGCTGAATAAAAATAATTTTTAGAAACGCACTTCCATTAAAGTACTAAAATATAGAATTCTTTTATTTTAATTATTGCCTGCATTTTAGTTTTAAATTTATAATTCATCGTTATAAATGGAATCATGTAATCTTGAAATAAATTTTTCTCAAAAATTCTATGCCAGATGGTACCCCTTTCACGGTATCAAAATTTAATTAAATTAATCCATTAACTGATAATTAAATTCAGAAAATATTATATAGTGTTTTTTCATCGAAAATACACAAGTGTACAAAATTTTAATATTCTAGTCAATCAAGGAGTGGGCGAAATATCGATTATAAAATTTCATCTTTACAAACATGAAACAGGTCAAGTTAAATAAAAGTGTATAATAATAAAAGAATTATACGAATTGCTAGTAAACACTTTTAGAAATTTAATTTCAGTGTAAGACAAACAAATCTTTGCTATCTGCGGTACGAAGCAGTTTTGTTTCATTAATTCTAAACACGAAAACCATATTTGTTCTTTTTTTTTTCATTTTTGCATAAGCGTATGAGCACGATCCTAGTTTTTAATCAGTCAATTTATTTCCCTCATGATAAAGACGAAATGTATTTCAGAAAGAAGCATTCCTCGCATACAGATGAATTCGAAAAAGCATTTCTGGTTAGGAATAATAGTTTTGACTGCTTTTTTTTATCGTGATAAAGAAGCGGAAAAGCGTGAGAAAAACAAATTTTGAAAAATCTAAACTAGTTGTATTTTCTTCAAAAAAATTTCAGCAAGTAACACTGAGAGAAACCTACAAATATATGTTGACATTAGCTAGAATTTTAGTTCTTCGGGAAATATTAATGAAAAAAAGTTCTTATAAAGTCAAAGAAGACTGAAACGAATTATAAAATGAAAATATAATATAATGCAATTTAATATAGGACGTAAAGCTACTTTGCTTATATCAATTAATGTTTTTTTCCATTAAAGGATGACAAAACAGCAGCCGATACCGTAGGGGTTGGAAGTTTGCAAATCAGATTTCTGTCAATTTTTGCACACTTTCATGTTACATTTTAGTAGAACTGATGGGCGATAGTTTAACTTTTCGTTATGTAAATTAGCTTAATTTTTTCTATCTTAATATTATTTCACAATGCTAATAATTAAATTTGTTGTGTTTCTAGCCTATGAAATCTCAGAAGCATAAAGTTCTATAGTTTTACGTGAAACACTTACTATCATTTTGAATTTATATATGAAGAATTACAAATTTGTTTAAGGCTACAACATCCCTCAATTGCTTATTTGATTTTAAAAAGTACATACTTTGAGTTTCAGTAATCATTTAAAGTAAAAATGGTCTAACATTTTTTTCTTCAGTTCCTTTCTACAATGCCTTCAAGATCACATTTCATATGGAAAATTAATAATATTGCTTTCTTTTATAGCTATCATCTCTGCTATATGCTGCTTTCAACCAATCTCCAGGCAATATTTTTGCATGAAGCACGCTGACGAAAATTATTAGGTCTCTATTAGTGCTTATATCCGCATAGTTTGAAAACCTTGTCGCTCTTGTATCTCAAAATATATTTTTTTGATTTATTGTGGAGCAGGGACCATGAATTTGACTAGACTACACCAATTGTTTTCAAGTAATTTAGAAATGAAAAATCTATACTTTTGAAAGTAAATGGTTTGTTGTCTCTAATGAAACTTGGATTTCGAAAAATATATTTGCTTAGTATTGGTCTTGAACAATCTCCTTTTAAAACTCTCACAACGTAAGAATTTTTAGAAGAGGTAACTGAAATCGCTTACCAGAAATTGCTTTTAAGTTTTGAATATCCGTTGGTCAGCGGCAAGCGGAAGTGCAATAACTGCATTTCGTAGCAAATTATCCTCTCTCGCTTCTATGTTATTTGCATTTTGAATGGAATGAAGCTAACCAGAAAAAGTGGTAATGGCTGTCAATCAATAGTAGTCTACTAATTTTAGTGATAAAAAAAAATAGATATTCTTATGATATACAAGATTTCATTCACTTGTAAATGGGAATTAGAACTAAATTAAGTTTTTCTCAATTAACAAATTAACGTATTGTGTTTTTTTGAGTGTTGTAAAAAATTTTACAATAATTTAAAAATTTCTCCCCACTGAAGAAAATATGCGGTTTCAAGACAAACCGGATTTAAGTCGCAACTGATATCGGTTTGCTTTTTTTTCATGCATAGTCTTCATCATTATTCACTTTCAGCTTACTTTGTGAAAAATTTTTAAGTTACATTACATTGTTTAAGGGAACGGTGAACACTATATAGCTTTTTTCTTAATTATTGACTTAGAGTTATAAAATTTTGTGCACATATCTATTGAAAGATTACTATATGGAATATATTTTTTAAAAAATTTAACTCAATAACTTTTTTAAAAATTAAAAAAAAATTAATTTTTTTAAAGCGTTCCATGCGTTCCAATTTTTTTTATTTTTTCACTTCATTTTACATTATTATTACTCATAAGTACATTTCCAACACAACGGTGTTATTACATTGCTATTTCATTGAATAGTTAATTTATAGGAAATATTTTTGTTTTTGTTTACTTAATTTTTATCAACATTTTACATTTTTTCAAAATAAACTGACTTTTAACTATCTAAATGAAGTCTAAACATAAAATGGATACCAAGATTTATTTTAGTATCCATCAGTATACTTTACTAAAAATTTCATAAGATTTACTAAAAAATTAAGACGCATGGAGCATTTTAAAGACACGTAAATCTGAAAAAATATAGTTTTGAGAAAAAGACATTTTAAATATATGCGTATACTTACCTTTGATACTTGCTCTCTTTATACCACACACTATTCATTTTATTAAGCTACAGACATATTTATGCTATAATTTTCACTTAAAAGTAAATTTTGAAGGAAAAAATGTTTAAATGGAAAGTCTTGATTTGACACGTTCGATTTTTCAGGTACGTGTGTTTTCTAAATTAATATAAATAACTATTTATTCACAACAAAAATAAATTGAAACTGACTTTTAACTGTCTAAATGAAGTCAAAACATAAAATGGATGCAAATATTTATTTTAGTATCTATCAGGATACCGTACTAGAAATTTCATAAGATTTACTAAAAAATTAAGACGCATGGAGCATTTTAAAGACACGTAAATCTGGAAAAATACAGTTTTGAGAAAAAGACATTTTAAATATATGTGTACACTTACCTTTGATACATGCTCTCTTTATACCATACTAATAATTTTAGTCAACTAGACATATTTATGCAATGTGATTCATTTAAAAGTAAATTTTGAAGAGGAAAAAAATATTTATTGATTTCTATGGGTTCATCGTTCCACAGTTCATCGACAGACTAAGCATTTGACGAGTTAAAATTTTCAGGCACATGTGTTTTTTAAATTAATATAAATAACTATTTATTCACAAACAAAAATAAATTAAAATTTACCAGAACCATATATTTCACTTTTCTTTTTCAATGATTTTTGTATTATTATTAGATTTAGATAGTTTCTTCGAAATTCTTTTTCTTTTCCACTTCTCAGTACCCCTACTTTCACTTTTGGCTATGCGGCGTTCATCACGTCCTTGAGCAATGTGAGCAGATTCCGAGTTCAATTCATTCTGTTTTGGCTAAGGTTATTCAAGCTGCCAAAATTGAACTCACCTATGGCAGGAATAAATGCCAATTCGAGCCGCTTTCTAGACACAAAAGTTTCTTTTGGGCAATTGTTCCAAATAACACTATGAATGCTCTCATTTGAATTCTGGGTTTTTCCCGAGACGCATCTTGTTAACATCTAGTTGTTTGCAAGCCTTTGATATACCGGCAGTATTTTTTCTAGAACTTGCTCTGACAACTTTGTCTTCATTGACGAATGAGACTTTGGCTTTTCATTGTTAGCCAATACCCTCTGTTAAAAGCACCATCATGTCAAGCCTGTTGGGAATTTATTACGCTTAGGTGCTTTGTCTGTCGATGAACTGTGGAACAATGAAGCAAATATTGCAGTTTTCATTTTCTATACATTAGGGACATTGTCTTTTATAGCTTTCCTATAAAAGTTTGTAAGCTTTAATGTAGTGCTTTCTTTCAAGCTTCCCTCTTTGCGACCACCAATTGTGACACCTTTACTTCGCCACTCTTTGACTTTATTGCGAAGTCCTGTCCCAAGTCTCTTTGTCACATGATGTAGACATTCTTCTTTAGAAATTTTCATACTGTCACCATATACATCCAATTCTAATAAATGTTGGTATGTCTTAGGTTCACCATCTGACAGAACACTCATGTATCGCATACCACAATTTTCAACCGATCTCTTCCATAAAATTTCTGCAGCTTTAGCTTCCATCGCATTTGATGATCTGAAATAGTTTTCTGCATTTTGGCTTGTGGGCTTTGTACCATATGCCGAATTCAGCACTGTGTTCTCCAAGATCCCTTTTTCAGTAGTGCCTTCAGGACAATATTTTGAAAGAATCTCGTAATCAATGACGAGAACAGTCAAAATATCAACAACTATACCAATACCATAAAGTGACGTATGTCCACGTTTCTGCCAAGTGCCATCATACGAGACTGTGCTATATATATTATCATCATTTTTGTCAGATGGTGATGCTAACTCATTATGCTTCAGGCGAATAATTTGCGAGACACTTGACTCTGCTTCTCCTCATACAATTTATGTAAACATTTCGAAAATGTTTTTTTACCCATTGCATGAATGCCAATAGCCATTGAAAAAACTTCCAATGCTGCAAGGATTTTCCCAATTTTCAAGAAAGCTTCAACAAGCTTTTTATTTGCTTCAAAGCATTTATCGATATTATCACGAGGGCTGGAAAATATGGAATTAAATATTTTCTCAAGTTTTTTGCATTTTAGTTCTATTTTTGATGAAAAGCCATAAGTGCCATTAGATGTAACATCCAAAGAACACATATTGCATTCATCACATTTTATGTTGGACAGAAGGGAAGACTACATACTGCTATTCATAATGACATAAGAATTTTTTTCAATGGCATTGCTTGTTGAAGCAGAGGTAGAAGGCAACAGTTCCAATTTTGTGGCACTTACATTTATAGATCTTCTCTTTTCGCTACCTTCATTGCTTACACAGTTTTCAACACACCCTGAAATATCTGAATTCTCTGCTTTATCTTTTTCCCATTTCTTGCTTATGTTAGAAGCACACATACGCTTTCGTTCTGATGGCCTACATTTCAATTTACCATATCGTCGACTAACAGTATCCATTATGTAAAATATACACAAAGTATAAAGAATCATTACTTACCAGGGTTTTGCAGCAAAAAACTCACTTCAGAGGATACCAGGAAGCAGTAAGAGAACACAAATGATGATAGCAAATAACAACACGCCACCTAGTAAAGCACGAGGTATAAGTGTAAACAAAACACGGAAAACAGCAGTTAACAGTTACAGTTAAAATCTACGGAAGCTAAAACGCAAAAATATTAATTCTAAAATAAAATAAAATGTAAAACAAATCGTGTTTCCTATTTGTTGACATGGTTTTACATTTTTGGGTCCCTTTAAATTTTTTAAAATGCCTATAACTTTTTAATAAATTAATTTAAAGACATACGGTTTTGTGCATATTGTTCAGTAAAGTAAGCAACATTTTAATATAACAAAAGAAATTCTATGTGTTGGTCAATTTTTGCTAATTTCAAGGTCCACCGTCCCCTTAAGCTGATTTTAAGAAATTATTCATTACATGCAAAAATTCTAATCCTATTACTAACAATTAATACAGGAAAGTTTTAAAAAATGCATGCTGTAGAGCATTCATATTTTAAAATTTTGTTTCATATATATTCATTTACTATATTTCATATACATTCATTCATATATATTCATTTACTTGTTTCGGAAACATATTTCCAGTTATAAAAAACCATTGAATCTGATGTAGATGCTGCTTTGTATTATATATTACAGAATAAAGAAGTGTCATACTTATGTCGAAATTGTAACTAGCCCTTTTTGCTTTTATTTTCGAATTAAACAAGTAGCATGCTTCTATTCATAATATTTTTCAAACTGTTTAAGATAATTTTTTAATATTCCCATCCGCCCCGTATTATTTTTTGCAACCGTGCATGAAATTAAAAGTAATATTGACACTTCGAGGGCCCACGTATTTATAAAAAATGCCCCAAATGGATTTCATTTGTTATTGTGTATTTCCAATTTAGCACTGAACGAAACTATTACCGACTGACTTCATACTTCTGATCAGTGGAGAATCCACAATTCGGGTCGGGGGGGGGGGGGGGGGATGTCATAAAAATTTTGTATCGTCAAATCTCTTGGCTTATGTAAACCAAAACACTTTAACTTTACATACTTTACTCACCTGACAATAAGAGTTCTAAAGAGCAGTATACTTTCGATAATTTAACAAAAATAACAAGCCAAAAAATGTTTTCGACAGCTTCAACGTTACAATTACAAATGGAATGACTAGAAAAGTAAGAAAATTTCCGAGCCTGTCAAGCCAGAAAGCAATGTTATCGAGTTTTTATTATTTTTTTAAAGGGAAAAAATTAAGAACAAACAGTTGTAGTGATTTTAAATAAAATCAAGAATTCTGGCTTAGCTCTGGAAGGGGAGAGGCTGCAGCCCGATAGCCACCCCCTGGATTCGCCACTGTTTCTGATCCATTATCAGACTACGAACCCAAAATCTGAGCCTATATCCCACTCTTCCAAATTCAATACCACGCAAATATATCAAATATATGGACTTTTGACTCAAAATGACAAATTTAACTCGCGCCAGCCCGCGTGTATTGCAGATTTTCGTGTAAGTTTCCTCGAGTCATAGATTAACGTTCCGGTTTTGAAGCAAAGCGAGACTTACTTTGGACGGACCACCCGCCTCAAAACTTGCACACCTTATTAGCACACTGTAAAAAAAATCCCGTAAAATTTACGGTTTTAAACTGGCAGCTGGGTTGGTTGTGCAAAACCGTAAAAGTTACGAAGTAAATCCGTAGGCAAAACGGTTTTTTACCATACAGGAACAAGTTTTTCCCGTAAAAGTTAAGAAGTAAATCCGTAGTCGCAACAGTTTTTTACCGTATGAAATCAAGTTTTCTCCGTAAAAATTAAGTCATCGAAGTAAGTGACGTCATCGACTGAATTGAGTTGTTTTTCTCCTTCTGTTCGAGTTGAGTTGAAACGTGCTGATGTGTATTATCAATTAATCAAGGCTTAATTATTAATTTCAATTAGTTTAATTAATATAATTTTTAATTGAACTTACTTGGATGATTTCGATGCAAGATGGTGACAAAACTTCTAACTTCTCCGAGCCGGGGATCGAAACCGCGTTCATAGAAATAAAAGGCAGTCGCTCTAACCACTAGACCACCGGAGACTTCATAAGATAGTGAAAAAATAATCTATTTGAGTTTTAAAGTCACTATAGCTCTAGTGGCGCCACCTAGTGGTGTAAAAATCAACTATTGCTAGAACACGTATTTTAAGGTTACGGAGATGGAACCCTATTAAAAACATGAAATGAATGCAATAAAATTACATTTAAGAAAAGGGAAAGTTATCGTACGGAAAGCAATACCGTATGACGAAAAATAGAATTTGAACTGACGGTTTTAAACCGTTTATGGCTGGAGCGAAAAACGGTGAAAAACCGTTTTGTCAACAAAACAGCTTTAAACAGTCAAATATACGGAAAAAGTCCGGGGAAAATACGGATATTTTTTACAGTGCAGAAGGACGTTTCAACGACTATAGATTAACATGCAGCAAGTAGGGCCGGATTAACCCCTGTAGGGGCCTATAGGCAATGCAAGTTTCGGGGCACCCCACCCTAACTTCAAAAACCAGATATTTTTTTATTGATTTTAATTTAAATTCTATATATACAGTTTTTCAGTAACAAATATTATGACAAACTGCAATACCAAAACTATTTTTTTGCGCGTCATCTTTAAAAAAATTGGTTTTAGTATCTCGAGTATAAATGATTAAAATTTAAAAGTAATTTTAAATTAAATGGTTAAAAAATTCCAAACCTTTTTTGCACAATTTCTAACACAAAATTTGCCTGGTCTTATGATTGATCCGCTAACGAATTTGAAAACATGAGAAAAAAATCCCAATAAATAACATTCTCAAATGTAGACGATACTTTATTTTAATTTCAGCAAGTCCGAGTCTCTCTCTCTCTCTCTTCACAACTCTTATAAATCAAATGAAAGCCCTGAAAATAATTTTTTTTAATGATAATCTCGGGGCCTCTGGCAGTTGTGAGGCCCATAGGCAGTTGCTTACATTGCCTGTTTAGTTATCCGGCCGAGGCAGCAACCCTGCATAGACAGTGAATGTTTGATGGAATAGGGTCTCGAACCCACGGCGCTCCTGTCCCGAAGCATAACTGCTAGGGATGGCGGTTATCGCAAAAAAAAAAAAACAGTTTTCGGTTCAACCGATTTTTTTTCACCTCCGGTTTAACTTGGCGGTTAAAACTTCTCAAAATAACCGGTTTTTGAAAAAACTGGTTTTCAGAGTTTTTTTTCTTAAAAAACAACGTTTACGGACAGAATTTATTAATAATAATATACAATAAGTAAGTATTAATACAATAATTAATTAATGTAATAAGTAATGATCATAAATAAGTAATTAATACAATAAGTACCAATAATAAATGAGTAATTAATACAATAAGTACCAATAATAAATGAGTAATTAATACAATAAGTAAGTATTGTAGACAAGTAAAAAAAGAAATTAGAGAGTACAGACGTAAATAATCGTATTTTGTGTTGTTTGCGTCTATATGTATGATAATAAAAAAAAAACCTATGTCTAAATTTTTATACAGTCCCTCGCTCCTCTTAATCATATTTATTAAAATATTTTTGGCTCGCTGAAATTTTAAACAAAATGTTCCATTCTTCTGCGACGAGTTCTTCGAGTTATGAAAGCTTGACTATGACTATTTTAGATCATTTCTATGTCCGCCTCGAGGAAGCGGTGACCGTTTATTGGCCTAAGATGATGAAATTCAAAACTTCATAACTCGAACCTAAAATCGAGCCTATCTTTTGATAACTGATTTTGACGGTTTTTTCCCGGTTTTTGGATTTAAAGACAATAACCGGTTTAGACCGGGGTAAAAAATAACCGAAACATAAGAAAACGGTTTAAACCGGTAGGTTTTTCCCATCCTTACTAACTGCCAACACAGTCTTCTAGAGATGTGTTAACAGTATCTTCTTTTCTTTTATATTTAAGATTATCTGCAGGTTATCTCATAATACTCTGGAAAAGTGTGTCTAATAATAAAGGCCATTATTTCAAACAAGTTCCGTTTCTTTTACATCAGGGGAATGTGGTGGCATGAGAAATGAGTGCCGCATTTACATATAATTTAATCATTTTTGCTCGAAAATTTCAAGGCTTTTAGAATCATTCCTTGATGCTATCGGAAACAACTCTTGAAGCATAATGATTTTTTATAGAACATGTAGCGCAATTTGATTTAAGAAGTAAGCTGAATAATTGCTCCATCGCATACAAATTGATCAAAAAATTTTCAAAAATTATGACATGAATTTTAGTTGCAAAGCGAAAAGTCTTTCATTTAAAATTAATTTTTTTTTAAATGTTCCGTTCGTGACAAGTTAAATTTGAGCTTTTCGTCGGTTAAAAAGTTTCTTCGTTTGATGTCAAGACAGGAGATTTAAATTGAAAACGTTCTAAAAATTTTTATCTTGAAACAGCCGAAAAATAATACTACCTGTCAATATAATTTGCAGTTTCTAGTGGAAGAACTAGAAACCTGAAATATGAATCCAGTTTTATTCAAAATGTTTCAAAAGTCATATCAACAAATTCTTTAATTCTAAATGCGAATAATAAAGTAGTTTTCCTTTGAGTAATTTCAGTTTGAAAGTATAAATTATATATATTGACTATTAAACACATTGATGGAATGCAATACATATATTCATTAATTAGGCTTCAATAACTGATTTTTATCATCTTAATTTTAGAATCGATTTAGAATTCTCAATCAGTTTAGAAATCCAATCAATATATATTCTTAATTTTAGATGAAAGTTCTCCCTTCTTTTATAATCTTTTTAGTGAAAAACATTATTTTCCAGATCAAGACAATAGTTCTGACAAAGAATTCTGTTCTCAGCCTTACACTAATGTTTTTAAACTTTAAGATAATAAAAAATAACAAGGTTATGAACAGCATAATTATTCAAAGAAATTTGTCCTGAAAAATCTTCAATCAGAATTACTTACGTCTTGTTTATTGATGATAAAATTAGAACTGATTTGACTAAAGTCCTAAAAAGGTAAAACAAAAATGTTTTCATGCGAATGTTTTGTTTTTAATCACGATTAAAACATCTTAACCAATAACTTACACTGCGTCGCATAAATTTTCATCACGTATTTTTCAAATAAATACATGCTATTAACCGCGCTAAGATTTTTTTAAAGTATTTTGCGGTTAACACTGTGTTTATTTTGTTTTTATCCGTTTCTTTCTTTATTTATTTATTGCATACATTTAAAAGATAAAGAGGGTTCTTAATTTTTCATATTTACAAAAAAAAATGAAAAAATGACACTTAACTAACTAGTTTTTATAATGAAGCTATATTAGTTTTATAAGTTACTAGCTATACTAGTTTTTATAATGCTATTTAAATAATGAAGGAAATTTCACTTTAATAATATTTCTCAGAAATGTTCTATTGAATTTTGGATTTTATTATCGTGCAATTCTTAAACCTATGATGTATTATAATTTTCCTTTCAGCTCTAAATCTCTAACTTAAGCGAATTAATTGTTTAAAATGGGATTAATTCTATGGTTTCATGAATACGCATAACATCTTTGAGCTGAATATGGTTATAAATAATTTAAGTAAACGTTGAACTGACACAAAATGGCGAAGCTTTTGCTGATAGTTTAAATTTGTCACGATGCTATATTAAATAAGGCGTTACAAATATTGGCTATTTGCATTATAAGTAACAATAATACCTGTCTACTTTTCATAAAAAACGAAATTTTTCCAAGTTGTTTAAGCACTATAAACACTCTGAAATGAATTCCTGTTGCGAGTTTATTACGCACGGTGTAAAAATAATTATCTCCACATTAAGATAGTTAACTTTTATTTCTTCTCCCTTTCCCCACTCTTTGTTTTCAGAAAGGGATTAAATCAAGACACGGAGGCATTACGGATTTTACCATCAATCAGTCATTTCTTTCAAATTGGTAAAGAAATTGAATAATAGCATGAAATATTCAAGCCATTGGATCTACTTAGGACATAATTTATTGAGTTCGAAAAGTTTCTTCTGTTTTCCAATACTTCTTGCTCCGATTACTGTAGGAAAGCTGTTATCCACTGAATGATAGTTATCGTGAAATAAATGAAAAGTGGTGCTTTCGCCAATATTTCTGTTTATTTCTCATTAAGCATTGGTTTGATTTTGTTTGTTTGGTGTCAATGGAAACATGGAGAAAGAAAGATTGCATTTTCGGCATTCAATACTTTTTTAACTACCGCAGAGACAAAAATGCTTTTTAAGCCGCTAAAAATATATGTGTTATTTATGAAGACAATTCTGTAAGTAACCGAATAGTGTAAATATGATTTGTGATATTCAGATGGGGTGATTTTCACGTTTAAGATTAGCAAGGTAGGTCATTTGTGGCTGACGACGAAGTTATTAAGGTGCTGATCTCAAATAATCAATATATTACTACTCGTGAAATGTTAGAGAGACTTGAAGTGTCAATATTAACCATTTATGAACGTTTGATGCGAATTGGTTTCTGTAATCTTGTGGATGTAGTTGTTGTTTGGGTACCCCACAAATTAAAAATAATAATAATAGCACAACGGACTATATTTCCACGTGCGATTTATTACTCAAACACAACTAAAACAATTAATTCTTGAAACGGATGATAACGGGCGGTGAGAAATAGATCGTCTACAATAATGTTAAGCTAAAACGGCCATGGAGCTATTCGAGTGAGCCGCCATCAACCACATCAAACACCAATATTCATTCCTAGAAAAGGTATGCTCTGTTGCTGGTAGAATTGGGAAAGCATTGTCTAATACGAGCTGCTGTCGCCTAACCAAACAATTATTTCGGTTAAATATAGTAGCCAGCTAGACAGTTTGAAGTAAGCCATCGACTAGAAACGCCTAGAATTGACCAATCCGAAAGGGGTGGACTTTCAGCAGGATAACTCTAAACCAATGTGTCTTTGGCCACCCAGCGGAAGTTGTTGGAGCTTGACTGGGACGTTTACCTCTTCCTCCATATTTTCCTGACTTTGCACCTCCGGACTATCATCTGTTCCACTCTTTGCAAAATTCCCTGAAGATAAAATATTTCAATACTTTGGAGGCTGCAAACAGCATTTTCGAATGTTATTCGACGAAATGCAATTTAAATAATGTATTTAAGTTATAAGTGTACATTGTTATTCAAGATATTCAACCTTCTTAAAATTCAATGTTGCTGTTCGAACATATTCAAGTATCAAAATTATCAATTTGTGGAAAAACTCTCATCATTTAGCTTCTCTCAAAGATTTAAATTCACCGCACTGACATGCCGACATATTCTTTCTGAATTTTATCGGGATTCAACTGGAATTTTTTTATAAGTTGCTCCAGATATCTGACTTTGAAGTCATAAAAAAATTACGCTACGTCTTGCACATGCGCAGTAAAAGAATATTTAGTACAAATACTCATATTTCCTCTAATATTCAACGTATTTATTTCAAATTTTAATACAATACTTCTGCAGTGTTCTACAAGTTTCGTATAATTTGAATGAAAACTCTGCATGTTATAAGCAAAAAACATAAGGGAAAATTTGGGATTTTTTAAAGAAACCTTTATATATTCCGGAATATTTGTGTTATGTTTACAAAAATACATATAAATATTATGCACACCAAATATAAACATGGATGAAAGTTTCATCCCGTTATCAGCTTCATGTGAAATGGGATGAGTGAAATCACTTTCTGGGGGCCCCCCTAATTGCCCTCGTGACCGAATCTTCACTGTAAAATATGTATGATACTCTATTGTATGTCACACGATTCTCCGCTACTGATTTCGAAGCATAGTTTTCGTATAAATTGCAAATTTCTCGCATTTTACGAAACGGTTCTTAATTTTTGCACACCAGTATATAAGTAAGAAGGTATAGAGTTTCACTCATATTCAAATCCAAGAATTCAAAGTCAAATCGAAGAGCTTGCTGAGTAAGCAGATGAATGTTGGACAAATCGTCACTTCTTAAATAAGAATGTAGAGATCTAATAAAAGTCAAATCAGTGAATTCGAAGCCAAATAACAGAATTGTAATCAAGAATCCTACGGAATAAGCACATACAAAAGTAGCTCTAAGTGTTGCTAGAAATCACTGTTGAATTAAGCTTCCTTACATTATTTAAATATAAAAGGACCTTTTGGGTTCATTTGACAAAACGCTATCGAGGATTTTTAATGAACGTAGACGATATATGTAAGATAATCTCTCCTAAGTAAACGGACTACCCGCCATTTAATCGACAGTGGAACGTTTAGCCAATTAACCAAACAAGAAGATATTTTTTCCCAATTATTTTTCTTAAGGAAGTCAGATCTCCACAAAATTATCTAATGTATGAAAACTATGAAAAATTATTTCTTATAATGAATACACGATAGCATAAGCATTCTGTATTTAAAATATATCACAGAAAACCTTAATGTTATTAAACAGTTAAAAAATTAAAAGGTATTAATTTATGCAAAATAGTAAATTTCTTGATTTCTATTACGGGTTCTTAAATGCTAACGCAAATGACGCGATCAAAAATTCAAAAGTATTTAATTAATTAGGCAAGTTGAAAAATAAATGTAAAATTTTGAGTTTGCAAGCTATAGTTTTATTTTGTTTGCCATTCAAGATAATATTTCGATAGTTTTTGTACTTATTGTTAAAATTGGTTATTAATTTTTATTAAATATTAAATTTTTCTAAAAATTATTTTATATTATATATTTTAAGTGCTTCTTTTCGGGAATATTTTAAGTGCTTCTTTTCTTCTTTTCGGATACAGTCAAAGCAAGAATTGCTTTGACTGTATCTCGATTATCGTAAATCGCATATTAAGCAAGAAAAAACTAAATATAATTTTTTTCTTCCATGTGACTGTTACCGATATGAACTTCACAGGCTTGTGTTTTTTACGCTAATAGATGAACCTTTTTAGCGTCTCTATATCATACGCTTGAAATTTTCCAGTAATTATTAAAGCGTACACAATGGAAGTGCAATTTTTTAAAAATTAAAATTTTGAATTGAATTGATATCTTCTGAAGAAGCAAAAAGCAACATGACTGGAAATTGGTATTCTGTCACTTCGGCAAGTTTTTGAATAACTTTTAATAATATTAACATTCAGTCATTAATGTCCACTTTCTTTACAAATTTTTTGAAATAATTAGGGCTAAAGTAGGAATGGACCCGCAGGAAAAGGGCCAGTACTATAAAGGGCTAGTACTAAGGATTAATTTTAAGTTTTGCTGTGCGTTGATCTTAAATTGAACTTGTGTGGTTTAGAAAATAATTGTTATTTATATGCTACTTCTAATTTTTTCTATTCGTGTGTGTCACAGTGATTGTATGTAATATATATATATATATATATATTATATATATATATATATATATATATATATATATATATATACTCTCTCATAATATATATATATATATATATATATATATATATATATATATATATATATATATATATATAATAATATCTTTTGAAATAAAAGCAAAAGTGGAATATTAAATACAGGGGGTATACACAAATGAAGTGGCACATTTAAAAAATTAATGAAAAAAAAACTAAAAATGTTGTAACTACAGTTTTTTTTAAACAAGAGCGCATCTCAAAAAGTTTTTTCAGGTAGGTAACGCGGCGTTACGCCGTTCTAAATTTGTTACAGCGAGAAAATTCCGTACGCAATGGCTACCGATCAGCAGAAGCCTATGCGTGTTTTCTGGTTTCTTTTTTCAGTTTTTCTTGAATATCACGAAAACTCTTTAGTCTTCACACTACATGGAAATCAACAAATTAAAGAGAGTAAAATTCCCTACAAATATCGGCTTTTAGTTTTCTCCCAGCTTTAATATTTTCTCAGATAATGGCTCTAAACAAATTTTTTATTTCCATTTTGACCCCCTAGACCACCGAAATGGCATGTTACCTATCTGAAAAAAAAAACTTTTTGAGATGCGCTCTCATTTTTTTAAAAAACACAGTTCCCACATTTTTAGTTTTTTTTATTATTTATTAATTTTTGAAATGTATCACTTCATTTGTGTACACCCTGTATTTTGATTATTCCTGAAAGAAATGCATACAGCAGGCATTTTTTAAAGCATGCTTTAAAACATTATGCGTAGCAAAATTATCTTCTTTTCTCTTAAAATGAATGTTTGAAAATTTCTTATTCAACGAAGTTTAGAATCATTTCAGAATTATTAATATCCTAACTAGTTTTTACAATCACGTGTAAAAGTAATAATTCACTTTTGCATAAATTTTCAGATCCACTGCACACTTTGTGTCTTCTTGATGATCTTCCCTTTCAATGCACTACAAATCAAACCATAAAATTATAACTGGTTGCAAGTTATTTTTTGCGTATTTCCGTTTGTAGTCCTTTGTCACAGTAAAATTGATGTATTATGCATTAGAAATCATCGACTTCCCCCATACCGCTGACAACGCAAATGGATGGACTGATTTGTTATACAAACTTCCTCTTTCTACGGCTTCGGCCAGATCGGAGGAGCTTCTGTGTTTGGTACATTAGCTCCATATACATGTGGTATTCCGCCTACATACCGGCAAGAATGCCGTCTGGAGCCGTAGTTTAGAACCAACGATTGGCAACATTCTACGAGCAGACATCACGTGACACGACAGATCTCTTCTCTTTCTAGCGACAGAACTGAGCCAGCTTTTGTGAGGAACAGACGTGGTTTGATTGAGCGATGGAACGCGATGCCAGAACTGCCGTGATGATTGACTAACTTAATTTGATCTAAAAGAGCAGTAACCGCCCTCTTAATTCTTTTACTTTAACTCTTCTCTTTTATGTTCGCTAGTCTAAATATCTGTGTTTGTCTTGTCCATTGAAGCTCTAAAATAGCAGAACTGTGTCCTCACCTGTCTACGAAGTTGCATACTTACGTCACACGGGACCTAGGCTCCCATACTACATACATACATACAAACTTCCTCTTGTAAAGGTACACGAGAGAGACCGACGTCTAACTTACAGCTCTAACTTACGCATTTCAGCTGGCACTGCACGTCCCAAACATCCAACCTGCGATTGGCGTACCGGAGGGTGAACAAAGAGTTTGGAGGGTGCCTTGAATGAGATTGGGAGAAGGGGAGAAGCCACGGATGCCATTTAACCTACCTATGCCACTGTGCACAACACCAGCGTGGAATCCACAACGACAGATTGAATTTACATCCAGGCTAACACAGATTTTCAGTGCAATCTAATCTCGAACAAGAGGAGTTTGGAGGGTGCCTTGAATGAGATTAGGAGAAGGGAAGAAGCCATGGACGCCATTTAACCTACCTATGCCACTATACACCACACCAGCGTGAGATCCACAACGACAGATTGAATTAACATACAGGCTAACACAGATTTTGAGTGCAAACTAATCTCGGACAAGAGATTCTCCGATTACGAAGATGACATTTTATCACAAAATCATCCCGCGCAGAAGAGCGACAGGAAAAGTTGTTTCACATTCAATCAATTTCCTCAGCTCCTCAATGTGGTTTTGAGGGTTGTATTTTCGATTCATCACCAAATTGTTTTACAAAATACGCATAACACGCATTTATGACAAAATATTTTATACGATTAAAGTTTTCTTCGAACCTAATTTCTAAAAAAATTTACTAAAATTGATAAAAAATTTTGATCACCTCTTACAAAAGAAATACCACGAATTTTCCAATTCAATTAACATTGTTTTATGATTTTAAAAAGATGTGGTGAAAGGTAAATTTTTTTCACATATTTTTTTTATCAATGCCTGCTTTAGAAAAGTGCAATTTTTGTTTGATTTCGGTTTATATTGAAAAAATATACGAAGCTCTATATTTATCATATATAAAGTACAAGCAGATGGGTACTGAAGTTTCTCTTTCGCCTTCTTTCTTTCTTTACAAGCTTTCAGTTCAAACGCTTAATAAATAGGGGTGACCCGAGCAAGTTGACGAAAGGAGTAAGATGAAAAATGGCTTATTTTAAGTTCATATTGCTCACACTTCACCACAATACGGATATTACTAGCGCTCCACACTGTTAAAAAGTAAAATAATCACAAATGAATTCACTGTCGCCATTTCCTTAATACTTGTGTGGCGTTCGTGTATTTTGTCTCAAGTATTGTAATTTTCAACATCTTCAATGTAAGATCTCGTGGACTAACAGTCAAGGTAATTGGTTATTCTTTGCTATTTGGGACTACGCTTTCTCAATCACTATTTATTTAAGTAAACCTTATTCTTGTTAATCCCACCACAAAAATCAGACTTTTAAGATTCTCCATCGGGGCAAGTTGACGATCTTGTCATCTATGAAAGATGTTGGTTCAGAAAGAAACACAAAATATGGAAGAAAAACGTTTAAAGCAACAAAGAATGAGGTTTGGGGTGCAAAAAAGAAGTTCTTAAAAAAACTGATAAGTATTGACATAAAAACTGATAAACAAACAAAAAAGTTTGATTCCGGTTAAAAAATCTAAAATCTGACACTCATGAAGTCAGCTGAAACTTTCCAAAGCAAATATAATGCAGTGTCCTGCGTGTGATGAGATAGATCTATGTTCACTCTCCATCAGAAGATTGGATCAAGTGTTGAAAGTGCCACAATGGTGACACGAGGACTGCTCAAGCTTTGACGGAGTAAAATTTCTGTATAATTTTTGTAAAAGAAAAACAATGGTTTTGAGCAATACACTGGTTTCCAAAAGCTAAGCAACATTCGTAATATGCGAAAAATTTGGAGTTAATATGAGTCATGGAGATTCAATGGGACATGCAGAAGTCGGAGCTCACATTTTACAGTGAAAATTTGGTCGCGAGGGCATTTAGGTGGGCGAGAAGCAAATGATGAAGAGAAAAAAAGATTTGGGCTCACCCTGTTTCACAGAGAGCTGGTAATGGTTTGTAACTTTCACCAATGGTTGTGTTTGCTGTGAGCAATATTTACAAGAGTTTTCGTAAAAATAGCTTGTATTTTCGGGAAGATATAACGGTTTTCATAAAAAAATCCAAAATTTTTCCGCATGTTTTTTACTTATCATATGCAGAGTTTTCTACCGAATTATGCGAAAACAATATGCTAGAGAAGCATTGTATTAAAGTTTGAAATAAATACTTTGAATATTAGAGGAAATATGAGCATTTGTAGTTAATAATTTTTCACTACGTATGTGCGACGCGTATCACAGTTTTTCTTTCATAAATTCAAAGCCAGATATAAAGGCTGCATGTATAAATATTCCAGTTCACTACCGTTAAGATTCAGAAAGGCATTTCAAGTGCTGAATTGCTTTTGTTCTCTAAGAGAAACAAAATGATAAAGGATTTTTCTACAAACTGATATTTTTTAAACATGAATCTTCGATTAATGCATAATCTGATTTTTTTAATTCATTAAATAATGTTATTTACTGATGAAAATGATAAAACATGTTGAATTTATGTGTTTGAATTTCATAATTCGCAATTTTTATCAAAATTAAGTTCATGTTTTATTTAAACAATTTTCCTAGAATTTTTAAGTTTGTTAAATTTTTAAGTGTATCAGAAAGATATTTTTAACAAATCATGAATGATTAGTAACAACTATCTGTCTCTACATCTTCGTCGTATTGTGAGATAATCTGAAAATGTTTCTGAATGAATGCTATTGGGATTAGTCTTACATTTAAAAGCATACGATGTGGAAAAATTATTCGGGACATTTTCCTTTCGTACAAGAATTCACGTCTCAAAATTTTTTTCTAAAGATTATAAAATAGAAAGATAAAGTAGTTTATAAAAAAACCCGTTCTTCAAGAGAAAAAACGGAATTTTATTCGAAAATAAAAACAAGCATATATAGATTATATTGGTTTGAATATTTAATATTAAATACCACATTTTTGTATTTTTTTCATTTACTCATAATATCCAGTATTAAATTAACTCCTGTTTGTGCTTAATGCCTCATTTAATGTTATGTATTAAAATAAGAGTAATTGATTCAATAATTACATCGAAAGAAATTTTGCTAACAAAAGTTATTTATATATTCTTTTATCAACGAATCCTGAGGTTCTTTCCACAATACTTACGTTATGACATTTTTATGTTCGTTCAAACACCTTTATTATTCGACTAAACCGATTAAATAAACTAATTATAAAATTGCATTATGTAGCAATTATAAATAAAAATATATAGTAGTAATGATTTAAAGTATGCGAAAGTATATTATTTTAAAACGTAATGATGGCAAGTCGAAATGTGTAAGTAGGGTAGACCGGGGCTAGTTGGCCATAAGGGCACGTTGGGCCAGTCGCGATATTTTTAATACTTTTCGGTATTTAACGCTGCCATTCCAGACAAGTGTGTATTATCCCGCCTTCCTTCTTTCACATCAGCGTCATTGAAAAAGTAGCGTTCATTAAAGAACCAGCCAGAATTTTCTAATTTTTGCTGAGCTGAGTAAATTTCCTCACTTATGAATAACCATTTTTTTCTTTGCTTATAAATTATTATTTCCATTTTTACAAATAATATTCAGAAAGATAATTCTACATTGTTACTTTAGGGCTTGTTTGCTTATCAAAATTCTTTCAGAATAAATCCCTACACTCATGAGAAACAAAAATGGCGATATGGGGCTAGTTGGGGCATTTCGCATGGGGCACTTTGGCCCGCTCTGCTACACAGGGTTTATCAGTATGTGCGTTATAGAAATATCTCTGAATATGTGAGATGGAATTGTACCAGATTTATTATCAAATATTCTTGTTATGAAAAACCATGTGGACTCAATTTTGATTATAATTACACAATACTGTTTGACGATGACCATAAAAGCTGTATCTCAGTTTCTATTGAATAGAAATGCACAAAAATTGTATATAATACACATAATGTATTACATACAATTAATATATAATAATATAATAACAATTAATATACAATAAGAACACAACTACGTTACTTAAATTAATAAAGTATAATAGTATAGAAGACTGTTTTGTAATAGTCGTTTCATGTTAGTAGTGGCTCAACTTACCCCGCAATCGGGGCAAGTTGGGCCAAACGACTTGGTGACATTTTGAGGTTTTAAATTAATACTGATAGTTAACATATTCAAATTTTACTATGGCGAAATATTTCTGAAGGTTCACTAATAGTGTCAGATTAAAATTGTTTTTAAAATTTTGAATTCCTTTTTAAAAGATTCTTAGAAGAAAACACCGCCCGACCAGCCCCTTTCTTGCCCTACATATCTGTACCTGAGAGGTAAGCTATCTTAAGTCCAATTTTGTTGATTTTGATGTTTTCATTGTATTTTCACTAACCAACCGCATCTGCAGACGGGCAAAGTGTCGTAGCTGTAGGTCGAAAAGAGCGAAAGATAACCGCTCTCAAAAAATTACAAAGCAGTGTGCTCTAGAACTTCGTTTGGCTCTCCTGTAAAATGTTAAAATTATTACTTCAGATAGTTTACCTCTGGTGTACTATCTGCTTTCAGAGGGCCACAGAGAAATTCAGCACCGGGGCCCCAACGAGCTCAATCTTCCCCTGGCCGTAGCAGAGATTCAGATTCTCTAAATATTAGACTACCATCTTGATTTACAACATTTAATTAAAATTTGTTGAAAAAAATATTTATGTTTTCGTTTATATTCATTTAATGCTTCGTTTTTCATCCTTTTTTTTTTCAAATATTGAGGTGACAGCAAAATTTTGGGGAAGAAAACTGCGTAGTTAAGGTTTTACGTTCGTGAAAGGGTCGCAAAGCGTTGAACAGTATTGGAACTTAAAAGGGCACGAATTACAACAATTGTGTACAATAAATTGTAAGTTAAGGGTCTGATACTACTTGGAAACTTCGATTTAAATGGAGAAATGATTTATTTGTCTTCGATTTAAGGTAAAAGTTCTATACTTCGTATTTAGTTATAAATATTGAAATATATTATTGACGCAGATATATGAAACTACTGAGTTAGTTAGGGATTGACTGCGAACTGAAAATTAGAAATTCATGCAAGAATTTTAAGATTACAAAATATCTTACAGAGAGCAAAGTAAGGGAAAATAAATAAAATGTTGTATTGAATATTCTCTGACAAATGATTAAAATATAAAATTCTGCATTAAGTATTTCCTAAAAATGATTAAAATATAAAATTCTGCATTAAGTATTTCCTAAAAATGATTAAAATATAGAATTCCATCTTTTTATAGATTTTATTTATTCATTTATTTATTGCTTATTAAACAATTTTATGGAATTGTTATTTGACAATCTATCCAAGTGTTAAAAAATTGTATTAAAAGTGTAGAAAACTTTTACTTCCAAGAAATGTGTGAACCTATTATTCCAATGGAAAGAAATTTAAAAGGGGGGATTTTAATAAATAACGACAAACTAACAATTCATACACATTTCAGAAACAGGCATAAGAAACCTTCGATAAGAAAAATTGCTTTCCGTTTGAGGTTTCAAATTTATTTTTAATAACAAAACCGCATTAATTGTTTGAACATCAAAAAATAACTAGTTTAATTATGGACCTATAGACAAAGTATCTAAAAGCGCATTATCTACTGCAAATGTATTCCCAGATTTCGTGATTACTAGCGTATATATTGCTACACTCTATAAACCAAATCAAATTTAAAATTACATCTTAGAATAATGATTTTCAACACATTCGCAAATAGACGTTTCATTTAATTAATCAGTAACTCCATCTAAAATTATATATGCAAAAATATTCTATCGATCTGAGAACTGAAATTCACAACATGCATTCTTAATTTTTCATCAATTTAATTTTCTGCATTCATTTGTGCTTTATTTTGTTTCAATTTTAACACTGTCAACTCTTTAGAGTCATAAAGTTAATTAAAATTGTATAAGAAAAACTATAGCATCTAGATAATTAATTATTAACAGATAAAATAAAAATCTTTAAATAATAGGCAAATTTTAATGTAATGGTTGAAATTAACGATAAATTGTCAAAGAATCAAATGCACGCATTTTCTGCCAAAAATTTAATGACCCACGAATATTACTAAAAATAACATATATCAAATGAATTTGATGAAGCATCACGAATCTGCATCATACGTGCGCTTTACGAATGTTTCGGAAGCGTTTTTCAAATTTATTGATGTTATTTGTCTACTTTAAAACAGAATACTTCATAAACACCATTCAAGAACTCAAGTTTTATATATGAGAAATGGAAAGATCTAAATCAATAGTGCAATATCCCTACAGTAAGAATCACTTAAAAAAAAAAAAGATGAAATAGGGGGAAAAAGTATTCTATATGTTACCAACATCTTGCTAAATTTTATGATTAATACGAGCAACCTTCTGACTGATTACCTACAGTAATGAAACATGATCATTTGATCATCATTTGAAACATGATTATGAAATAGATCATTTCTCAGAAACTTTCGCTTGAAACAGTATCATTTTTCATTCTGAGAGAAATTTCACAATTACTAACTTCAAATTTATCTGCTAGACTAGTGGGCTTAAGACTTATTTAATGCCAAAATTATATGACCATTGAATAATTTTGTTATGAACTTCTTTTAAATAAAATCATTTTCATACATCAGAAGAAGAATTATTTGATTTTGTGCTGGAGTGGATCTCTTCATTGGTATAGCCTAAGTATGGGTATAGGTAAAAAAAAAACCTATTAGATATTACGGCTCAGAAAGTTTCCATTAGCCCCCCCCCCCTTTGCTAACAAAATTGCTTTTAGCTTTATTTATTAGGTATAGTTTTTTAATCATTTTAGAAGTTATTACTGTCATAAGCTACCAGAACATTTGCAAAGGAATGAAAATAATAGTATCAAATATAGTGCCAAGGGCTCCAATAATCGTTCCAGAAGTCTGAGATGTACAAGACGTTTAGCAATTTCTAAAGCAATATCCATTCACATAATTTTTAAAAAATTTAAACAGCACAACTACAGTATAAATCTGACATAGCTACACTACAAGAATTTCAAATATGACATAAAACAGACATTAAATCAAGGCTTTAAATGCGGGATGCTGAAAAGCCATCTTTTAGGTATGGCATCTATAAAATATCAAGCCCCTACACATTATTAATGAAATTTAGATGGTTTGAATTATTTAAAAATTATCTTTGTTATGTAAACGAATATTTTGGAATACCTTTTTGATCCTCAAATATATTCATATTCATTTTGAATGAAGAAGCTCTTGTTTGAAAGAGAAAGAATTTAAATTAAACTTTTTACAATAATTCTACTCCACAGTGATGCGCATTTGTCCTTTGAAAATTAATTTTAAATATTTTTAATTAAATAATGAAATAATTTGTTACTTGAAGAGAGAAAGTTTTGTAATGAAAAAATTTTCTTTAAACAAATGCAGTTTTTGAAGATTAATTTAAATTTAAAATTTAAATTTGAAATGAATTTTTTAAATTATTTTTCAAATGTTTCTTACATTTATTTATATCAATTTGCACAATATAGATTGAAAAATAAAAAAAAAAATCATATGGTATAAACTTAAAGTTTCGTAATAAGTAACATGTTTTCAAACTTGCTAGCGCTTACTTTCAAAAACAAAACAAAAAAGTCCTACATATGTCAATCAATGTTTTTTTATTATATTAAATTGAATAATTTTAAAATGAAACCTTGATTTAATTTTGTCAAAGGTTCATACTTTTAAAAAGCAGCTGATTTAAATGCTTGGTAATCGAAGTAAAGTCAATGAAGCTTTACAGTTAATTAAAAAATAAAATTAACCATCCAAATTATTAACTTCTGAAAAGTTGATACTAGTATAAATAAAACTAATGCTATTTCTAAATTCAAGAATTGTTTTCGAAAGTATCTAATATTTAACATTAATCGAAAAAAACTCAAAAAGAGGTAAATGAATGGAGTAAATGCTTAAACGTTCACAATTAGCAAGTTTTAAGCATGAGATTACTCCAAAGACGACGGAAAGTAAAAATATTTCATGCATTTGAATCGATCACCCCTTCGATTTTTTTCGATGGCAATTCAATAATTGTTTAGATGGTAATTATCAAATTACTAACGAAAAAATAGCTGAAGGAATTGAAATATTGTATTCTTCTTCTTTTTTATGGTAACAAGATAATGTTTCAATAAATCAACTATTGCTCCATTCTGTGTTTGCACTGAAGAGATATTCTTGAACTTGTTTCTTTAGCGCCGCATTTTCGGTCAATGTAATGTATCGTGTCCCCAAACGTATATTGTTTAGTAAAGGATTCCGAAACCCTCCTCACTTTTGCGCATGCGCCGGGCGGAGTTAATTTCATAAAAATACGGGAAAAGTGAAGAATGGAAGGGGAGATGTTTACATTTTACTTAGCGTGATCTAACAAAGAACTCCGGAAATGCGTTCGTATGACCCATTGCCTGACACCCCTTTCCGGTGTAAAATCGTCCAAATTGTGGTAGTCTCATAATCCGTTGCTGAACAGTATGTTCGTAGGGAGAAAAATGATCTATAATGGCACATAAAAAAGTTAGCTCCTTAAATAATATTATTTGGCGAATCGAAAAGAAAATATTTAAATATTAATCCTGTAGATAAATAAGTTAAAGCCAATAAGTTAAGCTGACCCAAGTACCTTCGGTTCAAATTTCCATGATAAAACTGTAAGCTTTTAATTTTTTAAGCTAATAATAAAACTGTTCCATTAAGAAAAAACATTGATTTTGAAACCAGAGACACAAACATTTTCGTAACGCACACATACATACCATATTTGCGAAGTGGATATCAATGTGACAAGCGTTTCATGTAAACGAACATGAAAATATTAACGCAACGTTCACCATCATTACTGCACGATTTTGCGATATAATAAAAATAAGCAACACCATACTCATATATACTTTTCCGAATTCCAGGTAATAGATAAATAAAATATTTTTAAATTTATTCAATTGGATACATTCACGTGTTTTTCATGAAAGTACTGCAAAAAATTTTGACACAACTCTCTGTGTGTTTAAAAAAGTTTTCTACCACTTTCTGTGGTTTGTGATACTAGGAGATCTTATTTCATAGATGTTTAACCGAATCTCATTCAATTTCCAAAAGTTTTCTTGAATATAAAAAAGTGAAATGATTGGAATGTCGTCTGAATTTAGTTACGTTATTGAATATTAAGTTTATTAATGATTTTGTTTGCGGCTACTTTATGTATAAGCCTAATAATTTATTATCTTACAGCTGTATGAGTTATTTTTTTTAAAACGGAATGAGTATAAAATAAAATAAAGCCCTTATAATTGTTATTGATGATCTTCACGACCATCATATATTTTAAAGCATAATAGTCAGGGTTTTTTTTTTTTTTTCTTTTAGGGATATTTTTCCGTTGGAGCTTTAATTTACATCCAAATGGTATATTTATTTTTGAATTTACCCAATAAGAAAATTGTTCAACATCATTTTAAGTGAAGTAGAAGAATTTCCTCTATTTTCTACTTACAGACGTGAGAATCAACATAAGGCCATCATATTGTTAAAGAAAATAATTCTTCAAAATGCGATCTCTAATTTTGGCTCTGTGAAAAGTGATTACAAAATGCTCAGATATAGATTGGATCAATCGAAAACAATCTATTCCTTCTCTTTTCTAAAAAGCAAAACGTATTGGGGGAAAAAACGGTAATGGGGATCTAACAAAACATAACCATAAATAAAGCAGATAGCATCTTATCTCAAGCATTGAATTCAATCACCCAATAACAGCTCCGGAAAATGCCTCAGTTCTTTTAGTGATTTCCCTGAGAGTCGAGATCAGCAAGCTGGGGAAGGGGCGGAAATGACGATGTCAACGGTGGCTGACATTCGCCCAATGGAAGGCGGCATTATACAACGAAACCACGCCCTTTCGAAGGCGGTACCGAACTGGTTACGTAGCAGGGTGCCCCAGCCAGTTCAGGGCGGATACTCGCCTCCCCAATTAATTAGAGATCATTTGCAAAGAGCGACCTACCGATGGGCAGCGAGTTCTTGGAAGGGGAATGAGAAGGAGCAGTCGTAGAAGTTCAGAAGCGGAACTCGTGTGCGTTGACTGTGCGCTCTTCGGAGCTCTTCCTAATCACGTAGTTTCTTCGAAACTCCCTTATCAACTGACATCTGAAACTCGCAGTATCAGCCGAATCCTCTCTTAGCGCGTGTTTTGCTCTAGTTGAGAGTCAATGGTAAAGAAAAGTGGGGATCTGTCAACGTATTGAAAAATGTTAACGCTTTTGGAGTAAAAAAAGATTCCCATTTTGTTTGAGATTGAAAAGCTGTGATACCATGCTAACACTATTGCACTGAAGACTCAGGGGGGGAAAATCATCGAACGAACGATACTTTTGACATGGAAAACGACACAAACGCCGAGAGCTCTCGAAGTTCGACCCCGAGCGACGACAGCAAGTCGGAAATGCCAAAACTGCTGAAAGCTGTCAATCTGAAGACTCCCCAACTGAAGGGATCCAAAACAGATATACCGGAGTCCGGTAAAAGAGAGACCCCAGAGCTTATATCGAACTTTTCAGTGGCATCTTTACTGGCGGGAACCAAATCCAACTCTCCCAAGCCGACTTTGTGGAGTCCGACGGATCTTTACATTGGATCCTTGTCAGATCCTTCGCATTTTCAGTCCCATCCAGAGACTAATCTCAAATCCCAGGATGGGTGTGAAACGATGATGCCTGTCAGTATCTCCGGTTCTGAACTGTACCTGATGGACAGGATCTTAGACGTCCATGCATCTCATCCCGGTTACCTGAATCCGCATCATTCGAGACTCCCTCATCCGATGTCAGGCGTGTGGACTACTAGGACGCACGTGGCTGGACAACGGACTCTAGGACCACCCTCAGGCACACCTAACCAATGGGCTGCTGCGATGTCGCTACAGGCCGGTAACGCACAAGGTAAGACTATTTTATCGTGGATCTTTATATGCAGTAAAATGTAATTGTAAATGCTGTCTCGCAACCATAACATTCATGGAGCTGTTTTCTATGCAAATGCGATTCCTGTTTGACTGTTTTATACTAAATGGTGTAAAGAAAGTTTATTTTGAAAGCAAATAGTACCAAAAACTTCAAATTTATTTTATTCATTATTGATTTGAGCATTTATTAAAACTCAGATCATACAATAAAAGTTTATTTTTTAAGAGTAAATAAAATATTAGTTAATTATATCTCACTTTCCTTCAAGTAAATAATGAAAAGCAACTTTTCATTGATGTTTTGTTTTAGAAATTAAACCACAGATTTTTATTCAGAATAAAATGTTTTAAGGGGCAGTTTAAATTTTTGTTATTTTAATTTTTTTTTACAATAACATATATTCCACAGCTGTATTCGGCATTATATAACTGCACACAAAAAATTCAGCTTCTTATGTTTACATTTCAGAGCGTGCTTAAATTTATGTAGAAATTGTTTTATCAATATATGTTTGCTTAATATAATTCAGAGAATAAAATGCAATGAAATATATTATAGAATAACAACTTTGATTATTAAGACATATGAAGTCGCCCCAAAATACTGAAAACGAAGCATTAAAGTAAAACAAAACAAAAAACTGCAGGCATTTCAACAAAATATTTAAAATTTTGCACGTTCACGGACGTGAATACTATAGCATTCATTTTCATTGTGATGCAAAAGGCTATGAATGCTATAGCATTCAATTTTTCAATCATTGCAATGTAAAAATAAATCGCCTGTGTATTGTTGCAGCCCATTAATATGTTTACTGTCCGGGTACGAGGGAAAAATGTCTGAAAGTATTTTTTTATTTAAATTTGAAATTAAAAGTACAAGCATGTCAAAAATTTTGGTTAAATTTGCTAAAAGTGACGTTAGAGTTTCTATTTTCAAACATGACAGCATTCTATTCAATATTTCAAAATTTAATTTATCTTTAAAAGATGTGTTCTTAATTTAGACAAGTTATTTGACCCATTGGTTTCTGCCAATGAAGATATGTTTGCTGTTTACTTTTCTGATGAAATGAACCTTCAAAAAAAGTTGCCAGACAAAATTTCTGACAACTTAATCCTAGAATGTGAATCATTTTCATATACCTGGAAAAAATCTAACTTTTTTCCAAAAAAATTTAGATTTATAGAAACTTTTCTAAGACTCATTAGTAAATTGTTAATTCATCATTTTAATGGACAAAAGTCTCAATCCGCCTGTCCACTATATGTTATACCACAGATATTTCTTTATTTTTTATTTAAAATTCTACCCAATTGTTTCAAAAGTACATAGTAGTATTAATTAACAATTTCATAATATATGACACAGAATCGTTTATTTGATACGATGTGACCATCATGTAATGATGAGTCTTTTCTAAGTCACTTGTGAATAGAGAAAGTTCCTCCAGTATTGTACAAAATTCACTAATTAATAGTGTTAGCCTGATTGCAATGACTCTATCACTCTGTTAATCAAGAACTAAATTCAGTTTGCCACAAAAATAGAAGAAAAAAAATTAATTTAACGTTTCTATGCTTTTTTAAAACCAAATAAGTTGTTGAAGCACTGCATCCCCCCCCCAAAAAAAAAAATGCGTGTAAGGTAGCAAAATGAGGTCGAAGGTTCACCTCCAACTGTGGGAAAGTTATTCCATTATATGTATTCTTTTTAAGTATTCAGCATGAAGCCAGACTGAATTGCTTGCTTAACTTTTGACATTTAAGAGTTTTTTCTTTAAACAAAGGCTTTTTTTTTGTACAGATATTGAGTGCTTATCACATTGTTCTGATCTTTTATTAAACTCTTTATAAAATAACTTTTATTAGATCCTTTAATTCAAAAATGCATATAAATTTAAAGACAGGGTTTTTTAAACGTGAAATATGGATTTTTTTCATAAAGTTAACCAGTCAATACAGCGTACTAGAAGCAATAATAATAAAAAGTTTCACCAGAAATAAAATTTTTATAAATACAACATGAAGGCTACTGGGAAAGGGCCACAAAATTTCAAAATATAGTCTGGTGAAATGATGACTTCTGAGCCAGCATCCCATTTTCCAAACTTCCTCTCCCCTGTATGCATACACTTTTATTTATAGAATCGAAATTTGTCTTTTAACTTTGCGTTTGCTAGTAAAAATCTGACTCAATCGAAATAATACAATCTCGCCGCTAGATTGTTTATCTGCTTTGATTATGTAAGTTCAAACTCTTGTTAGAACTTCGATAATAGGACTATTAAGATCAAAGGGATTAAAATGCTTTCTCTCTCTCTCTCCAATCCCGCTATGAAAGAAAAATAGTAAATAATGGAGTAAAAATTATATTACTTATTATGTAAATGCCCTCTTGTTTAATAAATAAATTTGGGTTGGCGCACAAAAACCTGAAAGATTTTCTGAGAAGGTTCTGCCAAATAAATATATAAGCATTAAAAATATTTAAAAAAATTTTAAAAATGAACGTTTTCTATATTATTGATTGTTTACGCCATTGGATTTGAAAGGGGTAATACGCAAGTGGAAAAAGAATTCCTCCCATTTATGTTAATCCGAAACAGAGAATCAGTGAGGTAATTTTTAATCTAAATGAGGCATTTAATAAATTTCAGAAAAGATAACCCCTCATGCAAACTCTGTACTCCATGATCGAACGGAAGTGTTTAAATTACTGGTACTGAAGACAAACGTCTGATATTTTGTATACGCAGCAAAATTCTTTTCAATATAGAAACACAGGGAATCCACGAAATTAGCAAAAAAATGCTTTAAGGGCAAAGTACTCGAAGTCAGTTTGGGTGAACAATGCCTCTCTTTATGAGTGTTTTAGGAAACTATCTGTTTATGCTTTTAAAAAAGATTCTTTATCCATTGAACTGCAATAGCATTTTTTTCTCTTCATTCATTCTTTCTTCCCCCCCCCCCCCGTTATCTTATCCGCTTAACCGCAAGCTAAAATGAAATGGGTTTAAGTGGGAAGAGTTAGAAGAAATACTTTTTTAGAATAATTTTTGATAGCCACGTGTTGTGAGGCTTATAAAACAAAATTAAAAGAAAGATTGTTTAAATACTCTTAAAATCTTTTAGAAAGTGTGATTATCAAAACAGAGTGGGTGTTTTATCTGATATTAAGTTTTCTTTCCTTTCCCTAGCCAACGAACAATTTCGATTGAAATATGTGAATCATTAAAATGGGCTAAATGAAATTCATATATTACAAACATGCAAAATAAGTCATAACCTTGATTGAGAACTATTTTATGATTGAAATAACACTACTTTAAAACAAAAAATACACTTAAATAGTTCAATTATAAAGGACCATTCCTGCTGTAACTTGACAGCTTGACGCAAAACCATATTTGGAAGACGATTAATTTTTGTTCTCTCGCAGCAGGAAAAATTTTGTTTATGCTATGCTCATAATAGTCATTAATATTGGCATAGAATTTCTTTAGTCCTATAAACATGAGTAAATATGTGCAATTATGAATACAGTAAGGAAATGTTATGTCAGTTTATGACACCCATTTTGTCATAGTTAAGATAATAAATTGTTGCACAAAACATCTTAGATAATATTACAAAAACGGCAATAAATAACTTTCGATTATCTTGAGCTGAAAATTAGAAATATAAGGACAATAATGGCTGTCAAAAGTTTCTCTGCGTTGTAATGCAAACTGAAGTTTTTTCGAAAATCGATGCCAAAATATAAAAACGGGCTTAAAAGTAATCCTCTGAGTAAAATAAAGAACTTTAATGAATTGAAATCCATCAGCTCTTCAGTATATAAAACACACCCAAATTTTGAGAAAATGATTCAAATGATTCATAAAGACGTTGTTTCTCTTTCAATTTTTTTAACATCTTACATTATTACATACATTGATGCATATTGTGGGGCAGTAAATTTCCTCTTAAAGTATCCAAAGTGAGTTTCACTTTTGATATACTATTTATTCTTCACTAATAACTTGTTAGCTATCCATTTTTAATAATTTCCATCTTTTTCCGTAAATATTTAGTGCGGGGCAGATTATTACGGTGTTTTTGAAATTCTGATCCAGATTGCTGAAAAAAATACAAAGTATATCGAATCATTAATTTTCATATCAGGGTCCTTTAAAACAGCTTCAATTAAGAATTGCTTGTCATTAATTCTGAAATTTTGTGTTATGCCCCGTTTTGAGAAATTGGAAGACACATAAATTTGAGGGCAGGTGATACATTTCTATTCCTTTTAATTCATTACTACTGAATGCACAGTGCAGTTACTAATGATAAAAATCGTGTTCCTCGCTTGAAGAGATTTCTTCTTCAGACCATGGAAGATTTTTTACGAAGGAAAGTGACAAATAATGCCCTTTAATTTATTCAGAAGAAAACCTAAGCACTTAATTGTGATTGATTCGTATCCTACTACAAAAGCCTTTTCTTCTACTTTATAACATTTAAGCAAGCTCCTGACAAAGCTGTTTGTTACTATTTTTCTACTGCTTTGCCTCAGTGTTTTGCATATTAAAAATGCCGATGTCTTTCAACGATTCAAGACATCATACTTTCCTCCGATGGGTAAAGTGAGAAGTTGGATCGTCAGCTGCCTCACCACAGATCTACGGCGTCTTTCTTTAAAACATGCTATTTAACAATCATTAGTCTTAAAGGGGATTATCGTAAAATCAATTAGTTATTCTTTTTAAATGAGGCAATTGTTAGGCTTAAATAGGACAGTGTTTTCTACCATTTTGCCTTTATGTTTTTCTTTTAGCAACATAAATGTTTATAAGATGGTTTATAAAAAATATCTTGCCCAAATTAAAAATGTTGGCGTTTTGCAACGATGCGCGACGGCAGTCGTAACAGTTTCTTCCCATGCGTTAAGACAGACGGTGGGTCGACTCTTGCTTCTCAACAGATCTACGGCGTCTTCCTTTAAAACATGCCATTTAACAATTATTAGCCTTAAACAGGATTTTCCCATGCTTTTACTTAGTTCGGAAGCCTTTTCTTTTGGCGTAAGACCTAGAAGAAGGAATTGGCAGGTTTTAGCTGTTGGAGAGCTGTTTTCAATATTCTTATACGTGAGCTTCTCAAACGTTTTCATTAATATGGACCACTGGCAAAGGTAAAGAGCAAGCACTGCGGCTAAAACGGTTTGTAAAATACTTTAAGGTCTTCTATATTTCAGTATTTCGGAGAATTTTTCTTTAAACATCTTCCATCATTCTCCCAGTAATTCTTCGGGATAAATCTCTGCCTGCACATATTTATGACATTTTTATATTTCATTATAATAGAAGCTTTCACTCATTCAATACCCAGGAGAGCCGACTTAACCCTAAGGTTTTAGAGTGCAGGTTGATTCTCCGGGAGGAGAACATTCCAGCAGACAGATAGACATGGTGAAAATGTGGCCAAAATTTACACCAAATATTGAAGGAAAATTTAAATTTCTAAAATTTAAACATTGCCATTTAAAAGAACAAAAGATAAATTAATAAAAATGGGACAACCACAAAAATAAAAAATAATTAAAAATAAAATAAAATGCACACATAGTAAATGGTAGAAATTATAGATTCAAATATAAAAAAGAAATTTCACACTAATTTAAACAAAAGGAAATGGCACAACATAATTGAAACAAAGAAACAGAAGAAATCCAGTACACACACACACACACACACACACACACACACACACACACACACACACACACACACACACACACACACACACACACACACACACACACACACAAATAATATGAAAGTAGACAAAAACAAATTACAACACCAAATAGAGGGCAAAAAATAAAATTAAAAAAAAACAGTTACAAAGGGGAAAGCATCAAAATACAAGGTTCAAGAAAATAATATAATATATATATATAATAAATTTATAATTTAAAAATACACAGCATATTAGTAATTAGTAGAAGTATCCAGTCTTCTAAACAGAAAAAAAAAGATTTTATTCAAATTGAATTATACAGAAATTAAAAACATAAAGTGGAACCTAAAGCACCACATAAAAAATATATATACAAAAAAACCGTAAAGAACGATCAATAAACGAGAAGCAACCAACCAGCCATGACATCCCAAAAGTCAGCCCCCGCTATCTGTAATTTGATTGAAAATTTCCCTGGAAATTTCACAGCACCCTCTGATTCCGCGACCCATTATATATCATCAGGAAAAATATTTTTTTGTAATTATGCTACCATTTATAAAGGCTATTGTAACGAATGAATAATCGCCAAGTTTTCACAAAATTTTAACATAATATTGGATTAATTAGTATCCTAAAAAGTATTATTTGTAAAACTTATTTATTAGGTTCAAGTATTATCACGTTTGTGCGATTATATATCTTATAATACTGAAAACTAACGTCTCACCAGTTTAAATAAAGTTTGGCAACTAAATTCATACATATTCGTGAATAAATTCACATAATTTACTCCATCAACTTTAATTGCGTTTATTGTTAATCGACGAATTCCTTTTGGTAAGATTCTCTAAGGTTTCAAAATAATTTTTTCATAAATGTTACTCTCTATTCTGACAAAAAAAAGCACTGTAAAATCCAAACTTTTTTTTTCAAAGATTGCCGTGAAATTCAAAATTCGTAAACTAGTTTCTGTTACTTTAAATCAGTGCTTCTAGATACGGTAAGCGATAGACAGTCATGTGGAAATATTATTTCTAATTCTGTATGATTACTGAAACTAGATTTATTTCATGTATTAATAAAAAAACATTATTATAGAATAATTATAGAAGTTACGGGTTGTCGATTTCAAAATGCAAAATTGTTTGAACTGGAAAATTCCGACAAATATTTAAAGGGACGTAAAAAAAAACGTCAATGAACAATATAAAAAGGATATAAAATAAGTTCAGGTTAAAATGACAAGCTCGAGTACAAATAATCTAATTCCCTTCGGTCTTCTCATCATTCTTAAATCTTAAATTACTCAAAGAATGCTTCTCACAAAAATGAATTAGGTTAGGTATAATGATCTCTCTTCTTTCCATAAACAATGTCTTTTTGTGCGATATTCAAAATTCGATTTTCCGTCAGAACTCTTCTAACATTTTTCATCCATTCAATTAAAGATTGCACAATTTTGCGAAGGCAAAAGAAAAGAGCCAGGATTTCTCAAGGCGATTATAAAGCATCAAATTCGAATAGGGGTTGGATAAATCACACGGCCTTAAAGAAATTCGTTGTACGTTGCGATTCATCGTAAGCTTTGAGATCGGTTTTTTTCCTTCTCAAAATCCTTCACAATAGGGATTTCAACATCTTCAACTCGATATGGCATGGCAATTCATAACTTGGCTACTAACTCAAATGTCGTCGGACTGGCATTCAAGAGTTGGGGTTTGACACTCGTAGTCATGGTACACTTGAAACCAAATTGAGTTTGACTATACAGGTCAAGTCAAAGAGTTCAATCGCCTAAGAAAAATCGTATCATTAGCGTCATCAACAATATCAACCCTTTCTGTACAAAGTATTCAGTGCAATAATGATGTTAAAATATTCGTGTTTGAGAAGATGTTTAATTCGAATCATTTCATAAAAAGCAATGATATCTGAATTCGTTAAGTATAGATCATTGTTACATTGGGATAATACGGGCATCTGATCTATAAAAATCTATAGATAAAATATGATAAGAGGCGAGAAATTTTTCTCAAAGAGTTCATGCAGAAAGGTAATGTGAAGTGCAATCTAGTGCTTTACAATCCCTAAAAAATTCTCAAACGAAATATTTGTGGAAACTCTAGAGAAATAGCAATAAAAATGGAGATAGCAATTGAATTGTTAGAGAATGACCAAAGGAGTTAGTTGAAATTTTTAAGTATATAAATATTAGTCAGAAATTCTAGTAAATTGAAAATAATTACTTCTGATCCTTGCATTCTCAAATGTTCTACTTTTTTAGAATTAACCTGGGCCAACAGCGATAAATTTTGAATTTAATGAGATTTATATATGCCTTGCTAAACCTAAAAACTACGTCTTATAAGTGCGTTAATTTTGAATTTTTGAAACTTTAGATGAATTTTGAGGAATGTAAATGGATTAATAACAATCTTTTGAAAGGGAAGAAAAATATTTGATTTCAAAAAAGAAATTCGAATTTTTGTTTTATATATAAAAAAAAAATCCTGTCGTATTCCTCTGCTTCTTTTCAATAGTAATTAAGGAGTTATTTCCAGTGACTGTAGTTCTTTACTAACATAAGTTTTTAAATTATAAAACAAATTTTAACTAGATGATGTGTTGTCTATCAAAATTTTCAAAGCTGAAAACTCATTAGTAAGCATATTTATTAAATGTGTTTAAATCAAGAAAAGAAAATAATTAAAAACAAAATTATGGATACTAAAAAAAAGTCGTGACAAAATTATCGAATATATGGAGAGTATTGGAAAAATTATATATACAGGGAAATATTTATTTTTTCAAATAATAAAACGAAGGCTTTGAAATTAACATTTCGTACTTTTTAAAGAAAGCACCTGCACGAATTTTATTGTGGCAAATATTTGAAAAATTTAAAAAAAATGTTCGAAAAAAATCAAATTAAAACATTGGTGAGAAATTTAATTCAAACAGAAAACAGGATTATAAATTAGAACACTGGCATATCAATCTCAGCTCTGAAATTTTTTATTAAAGCACTTTTGCGACTTTTTGTCTATTCCTTTTAATAATGTAAATGAAAATTACCCTCTGGTTTTTAAAAACGAAATTCAGTTCTTAATATTTTCCTTTATATTTAAATCTAGCACAGCAAAGAAAAACATTGATTGAGATGTACTTTAACTACCTGACTTCGACAATAATCTGATATATATATATTGGCCGTTAAAATAAGAATTCATCGACACACAGATCAAACGACTTATCAGGTTTAAAGATCTCCCCCGTATTTTCTGAAATTAATCCTTTGGGAGGGAATAATTAATACTCTCAACTTAACTACAGAAATCCGATGAGTTGATCAAGATTTTTGTGAGTTTCGTTTCGTATCTCCTACTCTCTCTTTTCTGTTAAACCTAAAACCTGAATGCATGGAAAAACAAATTTTAATCCACCAGTTAAAAGAATTGAAAATGCTAAAAATCTTAAAGCTTGTTTAAGATGATACTTCGACATTAATCACATTTTAACTGTTAACCACATTTTTTAACCTTTGAGAAGATTTTCTTTATGGTGCCCAAAGAGTTTAATAAGAAAATAGCTATTTAAATTACGGTAGGATGACTTTCATCTAATGAATTTGAAGACAGACTTCGAAATAACCAAGCAAAAAAGATTTAAATGACATCAACCATTCCTGTATCTAACTTAAGCCTTTCCTATTCATCTAAGTAATTTGAAAGGAAAATAACAAGTTTACAAATGGTTTCAAATCCAGGAATTATCTAAAAGACTTTGACTTCGAATATCCTCTTGAATATTTGAGCTCAACAGTATTATACACTTAACACACTTTTCCTAAACCTGAGGACTGAGGAAGCTTGCTATTTCAAAGTTTAGTATCATAATTCGAACAGAGAAGAGTCGGGATTTGAAGTGTCATCCCGTAAGAAGGTTGGTTGAGGTTCAGCCTTTGCAATCCCAAACGTTCTCGCATTAATGTGAAAGTGTGGGGAGCGACGTGTTACCCTTATTTGCTGACTGTAATCAACATTTACACGGGTCAACTATATCCCACAGAGTAGCTTCAAGGGTTGATATTAACTGAAGAGCACAACTCAAGAGGCCTTTTGATTGATTATACACTTGATAGTGGGTCTGCATTGGTTGATGTTTGGTATTAGTATTGTTCGAAAGCCATTCAACTATGCATAAAATAGACCCTGGTCAAACACATTTCTGAACTCTTTTTCTAAACTTCTGAATGAATAAGTGTGGAGGCTGCTGATATCTTTAAACTAGTCTAGTTTGTCCCATAAAGGATTTAAACAATGATAACAGTTAGTTGGTATGTTTATCCATTTGTCTTTTAGCAATGAATTTTTCTGTGAGGTTATTTGGTGTTTAACAATTCCGTCAAACTTAACATTTAAAATCAGTCAGATGTTCATATAAGATCAGGTATCTCGAATCATATCTGCAAAATTCACATATTTTTTCATAATTGTCTTAAGTTCAATCAAAAGTAATGCAAGTTACGCAGTTTTTGAACAAAAAATCTGAATATAGAATTTAGAATTAGAATAATCAAGATGTTAACTTTTGAGTGAAATTTAACATTGTTCTATTTAGTGAATGACTTCATACTATCACAGATCGGTTGATAAGGAAGTACAGTTCTTATAAATGTTTATTTTCAGTAGAAATTAAGCAAAATATATTTAGAAATATCATAACAATATTATTAAAAGAATCTGCAGATGTATGTTATGTTTCAAACTTTTGTCTTAAGAGATGATATAGAATTACCATCTTTATACGAAAAATATTGAAATAGATAGTAAGAGAGTGTGCTATAAAAACGAATTCAGAACACATCTCTGCTATCTATCTCAATACTTTTAGATAGTATTTATAGAAATATTAAACTTCAAAGCCTAGGTTGGAGTAATGGAATGTCATTTTATACAAAGGCCTCTTGATGAAATTCAACTGTCTGGAGAACAGGGAAGTTGAAAATTACGGCCTTTGTAATCCGAGTGCTCGTGAGAGACCTAATCTGAGAAAGTAAAATTAGTTGTGAAATTCACCAAGTTCCACACTGAATGCCAGTTTCCAATACTCTGGAATTTTTCTTGATATTTCTGATCAGAAAAATTCTGCACCTTTGAAATTTTTGATGAATATTTTAGTACTGAATGTCAAACCTCACTTGGCACTGAAAGGAAAAGTTTCTACTTATATAACTGGTCAAATTGCTGTAAATGAAGTAAAAGAAAGGTATTCGTTATTAGGGATTAAAAAATTTGGCAACTTCAACTTCTGAAAGGATGGAACTTCGTAGAATTTGAAAATACTTTTCGCAACAAATAACGAATATTTCTGAATTTTTTTAGCATCTGATATAAACATGAGACCCATGTTCCAACCAGATATGAAAAGAATTCAGAAATATTCGTTTTTAGTTTCGAAAAATTCAGTTTTTTACCCCTCTTTGAAATTTCAAAAAATTGAGATAGATGGTGTTGCTTGTTCAGCGACGAATTACAACCGTTCTATGTATATATCTATAATAAGATACATAGAACAGTCCCTGAAGCCATCGGTACATTTTCCTGATGTCATGTATGACAACGCTTCTGTTTAAATCTTCAGGAACTTAAAACACTGGAATCTTATATTAGGGAATATTAATTAACGCTTAACATGAGGTCCATATGTCAAAGTTATTACGGGATTCTTTAATGAAATATAAATATTTTGCAGGATTGTTGCAATTATCCAGAGTTGAATTCTAAGCTAAGTATAAACAAATCGTAATTTAGTTTTAGCATATTCATGCCTCTATGCACCATCGGTGGGTCATACTTGAATAATGCAAAATTTAGAGCGTGAAACGTGTTAAAAAAACAATATTTATTGATAGAAAAGAAGGAAGAATTTCAATTGACTTAATTCAAATTAATTCAAGAGAAGATCAGACACAGAATCGAAAATAAACATATTATCCTAAATGTATTCTCAATACTACGTCAATAGTTTTTATTCTTCAGCAATATTGAACAACGTTTCAAAAATTCTTTTTTGCTGCATAAAATTGCAATCAAAATGTGCTCAAAATAAATTGATTCTGAAAGTCAACATTTACTTCTCCATTCGTGATCATAGCACGTGATATTTGTTTAACAAATTGCATTTTAAGCCGAAATAGCTAATTTCAAAAGCCATGACCCAAATAACGCCTTGTTACTAAAGTAATTGACATAATCTCGCGGCTGAAATTCGTAGAAAAAGTTTCCTACATCTCTTTATTTCTAATTCAAATCATCAGCTTCTACAGTTTTCGACAAATGCATAAATTTTTCAGTAAGAAGAAACGCTGAGAATAGGTTTTTTGGGAATATATATTTAATTTTAAGTGGTTGGGAATTGTTACTTTTTGAGCCATTATATGCAAGCACTGAAAAGTTGCTTTAAATGCAAGTAATATTCGAAAGCCACAAATCTTATTGCATTATAAAACTGTAGTATCAAAGATTTTTATTGGAGGTCTGCCCGATGCAATAATGATATTAAATTGCATTCTACCAGTAAAATACATTGGAGTCTCTCCTCCATTCAAATATAATTAAATGTAGCTCGAAACTCATATAGTTACTTTTATTCTTCAATCTTCGACTTAAAATTATTAATGATACATCATAAAAATTGTCGATCATAAAAAATTCAAAAGTATTTTGTAATGACGGTATGGAACGTGAAGCACATTTCAAATAGTAATTTTAAATAGTTTTGAGTATTTTCAGAGTTCAATAGTTTTTCTGGATGGAAAACTGTTTTTGAATTATTTGAATTGATGAATGATTTTTATGAACTGAAAGTTTAGTTCGAAAATCAGAAACGTTTATTACAACAAGTGCATGAAAACGTTTATTTATGTGCAGGCGTTTTGTTGAGAAATAAATCAGCGTGTCAACTGCTATGAAAATAAGGAAATTAAATTGCGAAAAAATTAATGTTCTAATCTAAACTAGTGGTTAGAATGAAATTTAATATTAAAATCAGAATTTTCTAAGGCTGTCTCATTTTAAAAATAATAATTAATTAAAAATAATTAATTTTATCCTCAAACGCCCGTATTAATTAGTTTCTTAATGCATTAATTTATTGTTTCCATCACTGTTTAAATTTTTATGTGAATATACAAATATATGGGTGATAAAATATGCAGTTGTTCTTACTGCTAATTAATAATGCCTGGAATTCGAGCATGCTATCGAATAATGCATAAAAAAATAAAGGAATCTCAAACTTTGTTTTATTAGATGAAAAAATATTCTGCATTGTAGCATTTGCTACTTTGTTAGATTCATAAAGTGAAGATGTCTATCAATATTTTAAACTTCATTAACATTTGTTGTACTATAAATTTTTTTAACTCCCGAATTGCTTAGAATGTATCAGAACAACCTTTTACTGTTATATATCCTCTATCTATCACTTTATATACATTCTTAAAACTTACACTTTAAGAGTCATCGTTATTTTTGAATGCCTCCTAAACGAATGTCTTAATTCTTTCAAAGTTATATGTTTTCAAATAAGCAATTAAATATTAGGAGAAATGTTGGCATTTGTTTTAAAACAAAAATATTCCCTAATTTGTGTTTAAGTTTATGATTCATAAATTTTTTTATTGAGACTTAGCTAAGTGACGCAGAAAAATAACAGAAACCGGATTGGATGCAATAAAATATTTAACGATTCACTGCTTCTTTAAAAAAGCTCTTGGATTAAGTGTCCTGAGGGAACGTCTGACCCGAGCTTCTAAAGCTTTCGTGATTTTTAAAACTTATTTTTAATAAGTTCAAAAAAAGGCAATGAAGCGCAATAAGTTGCAAATAAAGCCTAATAAAAGAAATGAACAATATAAAAGGCATCTAATTTTCATCAAAAGAATGTGTCTGTGAGCATCGAGGCCTGTGATCTCTTTGATGAAAATCCACTTTATGAAATTAATGAGAAACTTCATTTTTAATGAATGTTAGTTTTTTCTTTTGTAAAATGCCTAAAGCTTTCCGAGCACTACTGCAATTTACTGCTTCAACCCAGAAATATAATGAAAACAAGGCAACTAAAATGCCTATGTCTAAACATTCCATTTAAAACGATATTAAGCACTTCGTTAAAGTAAAGTGCGAATGTTAATGCTCCACTGGAATGTTTCCATGGAGATCGACATCTGTAATTAGTATCGAATTCCGCCATCATACTTTTATTGTTGAACTCTATAAAGCGTCTCCGATAACATGAACAGATTTATACCCTGGTTTATCGTCTAGGCCATAGCTATTAACATGTGAAAGTAGGCTTATTGCTGCATTTGATGCTATTGAAATCCTGTTAATCAATTTGAAACCCTGTGCCTTCCTGAGAGAGAATTTCACGTGGATTTATTGAAAGATTATTATAAAAATAATTTTCTTTAATGAGAGAAAAGACAATCTCAATCACTTTATCATTTTATGACATTATTTCGCAAATATTTCCGAATACATCTCATTAGGAATTCGATTAAAGTTCATAAATCATGATACATTTTGATGTTGAAGATACTTACCCGAGCAACATGGTGCTTCACATTATTCTGATGTTGGATTTTCGATCAGTATTATTTTGTCATATCCTTACTTTTTTATAAATTTTATTATTAGCAGTTATACAAGAAAAATATGGATACATTATTAGGTTGTAAATAATTGTTCCGGTGGCAAATCCAGAATTCGGGTCTGTGTGCGTGTGTGTGTGTGTGGGGGGGGGGGGTGAGGTCATAAAAATTTTGTATCGTCGTGACGAATGTCAAACCTCATGGCTTATATAAACCAAAACACTTTAACTTTACAGGCTTTCCTCTCCTGACAATAAGAATAATAAAGAATACTACAATACTTTTTGATAATTTAATAAAAAATACAATGAAATAGCTGACCAAAAAATGTCTTCGACCGCGTCAACGCTACAAGTACAAGTGGGAATGACTAGAAAAGTAGGAAAATTTTCGAGCCTGTCAAGCCGGAAAGCAATGCTGTCACGTTTATATTATTTTTTTTAAAAAAAAGGGAAATTAAGAACAAACAGCTGTATGGTTTAGCTCTGTTGTTGGGGCTGCAGCCCGATAGCCACCCCCTGTATTCGCCACTGAATTGTTCCATTGATAAGACACATGAATCACAGCTATATTTATTAATCGCTTATTATAAAATAACGTGACTGCAGAGATTTTCTGACAGAACAGTTCTCGTAATAGAAGAACTGTTGTGAGAATGAAAATGTTTTGACTTAAGAAAATACCCGATGAAATGAAAAATGTTTTGGCGTAAGCGGATACCCAATAAAAGTTTATTGGTGTGATTATAAGAATGTTTGGCTGGCCATCAGCCATCAAGATTTTATCTAATATGAAGACTGAACCGGCAACCCTTCAGTTACCGGTGGATTCCTAAGCATATAAAGGGAACGACCAGATACGAACGAAGGGCTTGTAACTGAATGCCGTGGCCTGGTTGCTTTAAGCGCCTATACAGCGTCTAGGAGTTCGATTCTCGCCCTTGCCCTCTCTGAAAGACTGAAAACTTCAGAAAGTTAACGTTTTTAAAATGCAATTATAGCTAAGGGTAGCCTCTAATTAACTTCATTGCAGTTTATTAAAATTTGTTTTATTAAGGCTACATTCAAAGCTCATCCTAAAAAGTGCTCAAGCATTGGTATTCAATAAATCACCCAGTAAACCCACTCATTTTGGTCTAAGATCCTGTCTTCCATTTCCGAAGGCCTCAGGGACAACCAAGAAAGTTAAAACCAATCGCTGATTTCTCCAATAAACTTTATTTGTAACAATTCTAAAATCAAAATTCATCCCCACAAAATGCGTCGTTTCTTTCCATAGAGTACCAGAAAAAGTTCACAATGCTATTATTCATAGCATTTTTTAATGCTTGAGTCAAAGAAAAATTAGAAAAGGTAATAAACTAATGTTAGCTATAAGATATTGCTTATCCATTTTCGTGATTATATAGATCAGTTTCTTTAGATAGTGGCAATTCATTTATTTATGAAAATTATATCAAATTGCCTAGCACATGAAGATTTTTGTATCTGAACATAGCTTAATAAATGATAATTTATTATGAAACATTAAGCATATTTCTTTTTCCTAAAATACTGCTCTTTCCAGATTTGGCTAGCTGGTTTAAATACACGAAAAACGGATGCGTAAATTTTATTGCAAGTCAGAATGCGAGCAAAAAAAGAAAAGTTAAATAGAGAAAAAAATGAAAACATCTGGTTTTCTGCTTAAACAAAAATGATCTCGTACAAACAGGCAACTTAACTCGATACGAAAGTCGTAACAAGAATCACTTTACAAGATTACCATCAAAAGCAGGCGGGATTTTTGATTGCTCCAATAAAAAACATCGCACAATTGCTGAGCTAACAATTCCAGCTGAGCATAAATTTTTCCCTTTCTGCGTTAACGAACCCTCCAGTAAAGGTTACGAGAAAATCTCAAATCGGAAAAAATGAAATACTGACACTATTCAGAAAAAATTACTCAGTTAGTGCGCACTGAAGTTAGCTTATTCGGAGCTCTCCCCATAATTTCCGTTCTTGTAAATCTCTCACTTCAATTTCTGTGCAACTGGCTGCACGATGGCCATAAAAATTGAGCAGGTGTTAAGCGGAGCTGTAAGTACATAGAATCAAGTCATTTTTCAATCAATACGAGCAATGAATAATGACATTACGTGATTGAATCATGGTTAGCACAATATCAATCTTTGATTTTATCATCAGAATTGAAGTGGAGGCCCACAGTTTTTTTCATTTACTTAACAATGGAAATATCAATATGCGATACAAATTCGTGATAGACAGAATGGCAAGCTGTTTTGCTATCACTTAAATAAAAAGCACGGCTTTCATACAGCGTCAATCGTATTACGACATTAACATTTTACTTTCTTATTTTAAATGTTAATTTAGAAAAAAAATTTTAATGGACTACGAAAAAAAGAATTTCATTCTGAAGCTATTCTTTTGCGTATTTCTGAATTTATGAAAATGCGTGTTGCAAGCTATCTCTTAATTTGTATGTTATTGATTGAATTTAAAAAAATATTCATTAAAATACAGGTAGCCATAAAATAACGCAAGGTGTTTGGAGAGCTCGATTATAAAAAAAAATCTGTTCAGCCAAATGTAACCAAATTTGGTCTTCGCAATATTACGATCATGTAATATCGATTTATGAAAGAAAGAGTTTCAATTTTTGGCACGAACTGCAATATGGCATGTAGTTAGTTGGCCTAGTCAATTAGTTAAAATTACTGAAATCCTAATTTCCACTATAAATTTTATTTTGATATCGTTGACACAAGTGGTTCAATGAGTTGACACGTCAAATGTTCAAAAAACGCATTCTTTGGATTTCATGCCCTACCGCATAAATCAGCAGTTCAAAGTTGATTTGTCGAACCTGCAAAGTTATGCCATCTCTCAAGATGGCTAGATTATCAACTTTTCCTTTATAAACCACACTTTTCATGACCGAAGAGAACGAAAAATGAAAATCACAGGAAGTGAGATCAGGGGAATGCGATGTCCACCTGCAAGAAAATGAACGGCTTGTTATCCGTTCGTCTGTAAAATGTTACTGAAGTGCTTATTGAGTACGTAATCCATTGTGAGGATGTGCTTCATCTTTCCTGAATATTATTTATTGCAGGCACCTATGCTAGTCGTGGGGAACTTACCAAAAGTTAGAAACATTTGTTGATATATCTGTGCATCAACTGAACAAGATACTGAATCATTTGATCATTTGTACCGTTTTCTTCAAAGAAATACGAGTCAGAATGAAGGAGGCTGTAAATCCACACTAAACACTAGCCTCTGGTGTTTGCATGGATACTGTTGAAATGCATGAGGATTTTGTGAGTCCCATATACGACAACTGTGTGCGTTCCCATATATGACAACTGTGTGTGTTCCCATATACGACAACTGTGTGTGTTTACAGTCCCATGAAGATAAATATGCGCTTCATCACTCCATAGGATACTAGACGGCTAAGCATCTTCAACTTCCACGCTAGCTTTTTTTTGCGGAGTAAAGTCAAGGCGTCATGTAGTTGTTGCTCATCGCTGTCATGCAGTTGTTGGGTGTAGTCATCTTGTAAGGAAAAAACTTCTATACTTTGTGAAGGACTTTCCGTACAGTAGCATACTGCACATACAGTTACCTGGATATTGCCCGAACACTGTTGCTTCCCGCTGTGGGATCACCCATTACAGTTAAAACTGTTTCAACTTCGTGATTAACGCGTTCCAGTCCTCGCCCTGGCAATACGCATAGCTCCATGCTATTCAAAGCGCAAATTTATTTTTCTCATATTTGAAATATTCATGGGACCTTTCGACAATCCTTTATCTTTCGATATTTTCGAAGTGTTGCAGTAAAATTGTATTGTCAGAACAGCAAGAATGCTGCTCTGACAAAACAATTTTACTATCAATGCATGCCCCTGTAAAGATAACTTGCCATAGCGATGGCAGCTGTTGGGTCTTAAAAGGCACAACAGTGACATCACTTAGCAAAAATTTGAATAATGAGGTCAAATTGGGCATTTGGAAAAATCGCAACACCAACTACAATTGCGCATGCAAATTTTAGTATTCCGAGTGTAAACAGTGTACAGTGGAAACCACATGTATCAACGATGCCAAATAAAATTCGGATTAGAAATTCTGATTTCTATATTTCTTTCAGCTAATTGACTTGCCCAGCTGTATGTACAGCACCATACTGTATTTCCTTGAGAAGTGGATTTTTTTTTTTTTTTTTTTTTTTTTTTTGGAAAAAATCAAAATCACATGGTCGGAATAGTATGTACACCAAATTTGGTTACATTTAACTGAACAGTTTTTTTACAATTGAGCTCTAAACACCTCACATTATTTTATGGGCACCCAGTATTAATATTTGTTCGGTTTTAGTTAATATATACACATTTGCGATATAATTAATTTTTATTCTGTTTAGAATTTTAATTAATTATAGATTTTGTTAATTTTTTATAGATTTTGACTTTTATATTCGACCAACTTCAGAAAATGGCAAATAAGAAGCTTGAAATTTATTACTATATAGCGACATCTATGTACTTTCGGTACTTTTAAAAGAACCTTATCAGTGTATAAGTGTGTTATGTCAAAAGAATAACTGACTAAAAATTCAAATAAAATCAAGTCATGCCGAAAATTCTCACTATCACCATTCATAAACCTTAAAAAAAAACCTTTAAAATTTATTTTTGATACTTGTAAAATTGCCGTATAAAAATTTTAACTGATTGTTAGGTCATGTATCTATCCCTTTAAAAATATTTTCGCAGTAAAATTAAAGTTTTAGGTCATATGAAAGATATCAAGTTAAATATGGATTCTGTTATCTTTTGGGCAATCTATGCTGGTGTTTTTCCAATATTACCAGGCATCTATTCAGAAGAAATGCTCTTCGTATTTTTTTACTTCCCTCCAAATATTACTTGGAGAATTTAATTTGCTATGCTAGTTAAATTAAAAATCTTGCGACGTCGTTCCTGTTAAGGATGAAAGCAAAACAGATGAATCTTAAGGAAATGCATGGTTTTATGATTCAGATAGTATAGATCTTACATTCAATAACATCCATCCTATCATTTCTTTCAAAGAAGCATATTACGTTGTTATGATAATTCAGTTCTATAAATTTATCCTTTCTTTTTTAAATGAATTTTTTTTACATTTTGTAATGCGACTTCTGTCATTTTCAGTTAAAGAAATTTCTTAATCTATCTTTTCATTTTTTAAATTCGCGATTGTTATTTTATTTTTTCACTTATTTATTAATATTTTTAAAGGACTTCCATTTTCAGCTTTTGGAGCTCAAGTTTGACCTCCCTTCCGTTTATACACATTTTTTTTCTTTTTCAAATGAAACGGCTAGAAAGCAAATCAAAAATTTTCTTACAAATTAATTGTTTTTGGTAATTAACTCATTTACACCTGATTTGTTTTTATTTTAGAATTTCTCAGACTTGCTAATCCAGAACTGATTTGCTCTAAACCAGAATTGTTTTGAATAGCTGATCCAGAATTGCTTTGCATCTCAAACCTAGAATTGCTTTGAAGTTCATCCTTAAATTTAAAACTTGATTCTTGATTAATAAGAAAAAATATGCTACGTAATATTTCATTATCTAAAAGACAATAAATTCCTAAATTTTTTTCTAGTTAGCAAATAAGCGTATATTATTATTTTTATATCAAAATTAATTAGCATTTGTATAAGGATAGCTATGAAAGTTTGTAAATAATCTTGATATTAACTCAACAAATCACTCAATCAAATTTAGCTTGTAGCCTTTTTTTAAGATGCACAACTTAGTCTTGCTAGTGCCTAACTAATTCTAAAATGCTTTTCACTTGAGCGCGCAGTTTTCTTAAACTCGCACATCCCGAAATAAATTGAGCAGACGGTTCTGTTTTATGTCTATTTTTTTTTTTTTTTTTTTACTTCAGGCAGCATTGATTGGTTTTACGTTGTTTATTGTTTTCTGTGGTCATAAATCTTCTATCGCTGCATAAGTCTGGGTGTGATATATCAAGTAAAATAGACAAGCACCAGATTAATATAATCATCTAACAAAATTTAAAATTTTTATCATTAAGGAGATGATGAATTTGATTAATTACCTCTTAAAACACCTTAAACGTTTTCCCTAGCACGTTTACTATACACAAAAAGTAAGGTAAAGTTATATGTAACTCTGTGGATAGCTTCGTCATATGGTGAAAAGAACCAAGCAAGCATTTTGGAACAGAAAGCCTTACCGTTGACGGATTTGGCCCAAAATTTTGTTTCCTGTCTTTTGGGTTTAAAGATACATAAAAGAAATCATTTGTCTCGCACGTTGCAGTTTTGAATTATCGTGTTCACATTCATAAA
>BGPR01000001.1:7117650-7122650 GCA_013235015.1 Araneus ventricosus
TATTTGTTTCACGACGAAACCCGTTCACAAAAGGTCGTAAGAGAATGTCTATAAAGAAATAAGGAAAACTCCGTATCAAGTTATAAATTCAGAACAAAAATTGCAAAGAATGAATGAAAAATTAAGTAAAACAAAATGAGTTATTGCTGTAAAACATTCAGTTATTTAATTCAATGGGACAATAATTGGTTTGTAACTTGTCACAAACGTTAAAGAGGGAGAGCAATACAATCTAAAAATCAAAACTGAAATTATATGATAAAGATGCATATTAATAAATTTTTCTATGCGACGTCAAACAATACATATAAATGGTTAAAATATAAATTTATAGCAATTGCAGATCAAAAGGAACATAATCTGAAATTTATAAGCAAGAGACTACCGAATAGATTTTTGAAGTTGAATTTATAATGGCCTTGGGGAACTGAGTTCATTGTTTTACAAATAGAATATTCCACTAACCACAGAAAGCAAAAAGTTAGTCAGGATTTATAGTCTTTTAGAAGGGTGAAACTTTTTTTATACTATGTATTTTATTTCAGATAGATACATAACTTTAGGCAACTTTTTACTATCTAAAATTTTCATCTAGAGCTCTTTATTTCCATATACTATTTTTAATGCTTATCAAATATTGATCTCGCGTAGCATCTTACTATGCTGCGCTCATTTGAATATCCTACTAACCGTAAAAGATTACGAACAATTCCTTTGCAATTTGTTTTCATACGCTTTGTTGATTTAGCTAATATATTGCATGTCACATTAATATCACTTCTATCAAAAGTCACGGTACTAACTCGAACTAATTGCTAAATGATTGCTGGGATGTCACCAACAGTACATCTTTGTTAAAAAATCGTTAGACCACATACGCATTCGAGAGATTTCATCTGTGGATTGCGAATTAGATTAGGCAGCTTTCACATTGTTATAAAATTGCTTCAAGTAATTTACCTTGAAAAATGCGCATCTGTTCATCGGCATTTTCAAAAAATGAAAATGAAAATGCTAGCGTCAAATTGGATCGCTATACGCTGTTCAGATTGAAAATCCAGTTATTACTTGAACTCAAAAGATAAAAGCGGCCTTAGTACTTGTGCAAACATTTTTATAAGAATAACAGTCGTTTCAGAAGATTAACAAATTAATAAAAGTAGAAAATAAGAAGCACCAGAAAAAAATGAAATCGAAATTTATGCCTCGGTATTTCAAAGTAAACTTTTAACCACAGAATCAGATTGCAGTATGCACCCGGTGTAGTCATTTGTATAAGAAATTAAGCATTTTAGTTAGCGAAGTAACTTATGTAATTCATAGAGGTACAAAATTAGTAGCACTGGAAATAAGAAATTAAAATTCAATCCTTCAGCATTCACGATAAAATTGTATCAACAGAATTATATGAAAAATATTTATGCAAATGCTTAACAATTTTTTGCCTATTATCCCCTACCTCCCACCTTCTTTTGACAATCCCATAGGCGGACATAATGGCTGTTCATAAGAGAAAAAAAATATATTTATAAGTAAATCCGTGCGTTTGATTGGCGGATATCAATATTGGATTGGTTTGATCAGCGGTTCCCAACCTATGGGCTGCGGCCCACTTGTGGGCCTCGGATAGCGTATTAGTGGGCCGTGGAACGCTAGTCAAGAGTCGAAGTCAGGGGAGCTTCAATAGTCGTCACTCATTTTTTGCTTTATAAACAATATATTTAATCCTATAGAATAGTCTTTTTTTGCTTTGCGGTAAGTGCTTTTTTGGGGGGATAACGACTTATTTTAATGTTTATACTTCAGATGTGAGAAGAAAAAAGCACTAGGAATATCAGTGGGAAGCCTCTCCTCCTGATGAGCGGTTTACCATGATATTTTTTCCATTATTTTATATTTTCCAAATTTCTCGTTTCATCTTTTTTCTTGTTTACATTGTAATATATAATATGCGTGTGTGTATGTTTGTATTTTTTTACTTGTATAATATACTTAGTGGGCCTCAAAATATTTTATACTCAACAGGTGGTCCGCACAACTAAAATGGTTGGGAACCGCTGTTCTAGATGATGCAAAGAAAGATACCCCTTGTTTGAAAATTTTGAGAGCTACAGGTCCGCATTTGAGTTTACAAAAGGGAATCCTCTTCCAAGTTGACTTGATTGCTTGCGAACTTATTTTCAGTGAAGTGCATATTCAATCTGCCGATTTTCTCAAGTAAATTTCTCAACCCCTTAAAATACAATGACGTCTCTGACACGCGCATCGAATTACAGAATTTTTGCTATTCAAATCCGTATTTAAGTCAACGTAACAATTAATTTTAAATACAAAAATCTCCGGGACACGCTTAAATGTCTCAAGTATCCTTTACCAACTTAAATAGATTTAAATAATAAAAAATATTCCAAATGGGTTGTGGCATCTAAGAGGTTAAATAAAATCATATGTCAAGGGGTTAAGAGGATGTACATGCTTGGATTTCCAACTTTCACATCAGAGGTAACTGGAGGCCATTTTGCAATGCCTTAACTCGCTGTTTTATGAAATGCCAACATCGCAATTTTTATAAAAGCGAACACCGCAATTTTTATAAAACACGATTACCAAATTACCAAACACTTGAATTTTTCAAAAACACCATTTTATTGCTGATAGAGCCAAGCTCTTTTATGAAAGCATCGGGCGATTAAAAACTTAATTTTATTTTTCAAAGCATTTTAAATGAATATGCGTGATATAGTTGATATATTCTGAGTAGAATAGCGTTCGAAATGCATTGAATCTCGCAGACAGAGATATTTTTTGAGCGAATTCAATTGAACATCAACGTATTTCTGAGCATAAATGTAACTGTATAAGGAAAGGAAAATTTTTATATGTATAGGAAAAAGGAAGGGGAATTTTAGTGTAAGTAAATTAGTAATTTTGCAGATAATAAATTACAGTCATTTAAATTACTTAATTGTAGGAACATAATATGTGGGGGTTAACTGAAAAGGTTAAAAGGTGAGGTTAACAAGGAAAAATTTGACGCTATCACAAAGTCTGAGCATTTCTGAGTACTATATTTCACTGATGGCCTTATTAAGAATCTTTCAGTATCTTATATATCTATTAAACAACTTTGTAAACAGTTAAAAAATTTGTTCTCGAAAATAAGACATTGTTATCGAAACTTTAATATCCCTAATTGGAAGAGTTTATCTTCATAACAATTTTATAATCGTTTAACCTTTAAAATAATTATGCGGTTACCCAATTTATTGTAGGAATCTCAGAACTGCTCGTTATGTCCATCTTCAGAAATGATAAAAGAGAGATTTCTCATCAGATCTTTTTCTGGCCAATCAAGTTACAAAAGGAGAATTTCATAGAATTTCTGAAACTCGTATTGCCGATAAGTATTAAAAAATCTCACCCGCAACAGTGATAATTATATCCCATATGCAAAATTGTGTAATTACCATGCGTGGATAACTAAAATCGATCTTTACAAACAAAATGAAGAATTTTTACGAAAGTTTTTATACCCGAAACTGCTTTCGATTTCACCGAGGAATGTTTCAATGTCACTAAATCGTTGAAAACTGTTTGAGCAGTTGCATCCTTTACTTAAATTAATCTTGTTTGGTCATTCTTGCTTTATTTATGTTGGTCATATAATTTCTCTCTCAATATATCTTTTTGTCTTCTTCTTCCAATTTATGTCCACTAAACCCTCTTCTACGGAATTGCAAGGATTCTAATCATAGGGATATGAAGTGATGCTAAGTCAATATACCTTTAAGCTGTACACACTTCCGGCAACTTATTGGGGTTTTTTATTATTTATAGAGTTTTAAAGAATTCTTAGGTTTAATGTTTTTAAGAAATAACTTGTGATTATATTAGAGAAAAAACAACTTATTCAACTGATTCGGTTTCAAAGATTTTGAACATTCTTTTCAAGTTCTCATAAGTTTTCGAATATGCCCCAAATTTGTGAAGGCAGTCGCTCTTTGTTAAATTCTTTGCTTATTACGAGGGTGACCAGAAAAAAAGGGCTACAAGAAGCATTGCTCCAAAAGAAATTCATTCTGGAGCCCCCTGAAAAGAATTTTTTCTTCATACAGGGACAACAGATGATGTTAGTTGTTTCATTGTAGTTGTTGGCAGAGGTCATTGAGCTTCTGAAAATTATAGCAATTGGATTGTCCGGACTCGTTGAAAATTGGTCTCTCATTGAAATATGAAGTGTAATACCCTTCTTAGGAGCTAAGAACGTTTTAGCATTAGAAATTCACTATCAAATCGTCGAAGTTTATTGTGAACATTCAATGAACAGTTGAGTAATAGCGCCATCCAGTGGCGAATCCAGGATTCGGGTCTGGAGGGGGGGCTGAGGTCATAAAAAATTTGTATCGTAGTGACGAATGTCAAACCTCATGGCTTACATAAACTAAAACACTTTAACTTTACAAGCTTTCCTCTCCTAACAATAAGAACAATAAAGAACACTACAATACTTTCGATAATTTAATAAAAAAATACAATGAAATAGCTGACCAAAAAATGTTTTCGGCCATGCCAACGCTACAAGTGCAAGTGGAATGACTAGAAAAGTAGGACAATTTTCGAGCCTGTCTAGTCAGAAAGCAATGTTGTCACGATTTTATTACTATTCTTTTAAAATGAAAATTAAGATCAAACAGTTGCAGTGATTTTAAATTAAATCAAGAATTTTGGTTTAGCTCTGGGGGGGGGGGGGCGGCAGCACGATAGCCCTCCCCTGGATTCGTCACTGGCGCCATCCTCTTGCATGACACCAGGTCCTAAACTGCCCCCAAACTCAAGGTTTGAATCAAAACTTCAAGTAGAAGGTGTGGTGCTGTCTTCTTCACAGTCCTGATTTCGTTGCTTGTGATTACCTCCTTCTCCTACAAATGAAGGAGCACTTGTCTGGAAAATCATTTTCTTCAACCTCTGAAGAAGCCAAAACAGCTGTCAATAAGTGACTA
>BGPR01000001.1:7127650-7155770 GCA_013235015.1 Araneus ventricosus
ATGAGTCGAAACATTTATTTAAAAAGTACTGAGATGCATTCGTACATTTAATATGAATCGAAATTACTCAAAATACATTATTTTGTCTGACATGATGACATAACTCTTGATTTTGCTTAGTTGCGGGAATACATATGATATGAAGAGAGTATTGGCCCTGCGGTTGATTAACTGTTATTAACTATTTCCATTTCAGATACAGAACTCGTTGCATTTATTTTTAAAACAATATGACAGGTTTACAGAATATATATATTTAGTTAAATATTTCAATTACTCAAAACATGAGTTGTATTTTTAATATATACAAATATTAATCTAAAAATTAAAATTAAAATCAAATTACCTTATCAATAATCATAATATATATAATGTTAGTATTTTCCACATAATGATGATATCTTGTTAGAGATAGTGTATGATTTTTCATTCTAAATTCTTTCATTTTAGGGTAAGTTACCCTGTCTGTTTTTTCAACAACTTTAGTAACAGGGAGGGTTTGTACAGCAAAATTGATTTAACCTGGCTAATGCTCTTCCAAAGTAGAGCTACTAATTTTATTGTTGAAAACTCCATATACTTAGATTGCCTTTTTTCCAATAGTTTTGATAGGAACAGAGTTCATTTACGTGTTAACTTCTAAATGTTTAAACTTACTTTCTACTCTTAGCATCTATAGTATTTTGAATTTTTTAGATTTTATTTTAGATTTGGTTATTTTGTTTAATTAATGAATTTTTAGTTTATGAATTGCTTTTGGATGTGTCTTGTTTATTTTGTTTTTGTATGTTCATATATAACAAGATATATATATATATATATATATATTCTGTGTCATCATCATTAATTACTTGATAAATAATCTTGATTCTTGATTTTTAATCCAGTTCTTTTAAATAGATTGATGTATGCATAATAAGTCATCCATTTTCTATAAATTTGCAAGGAAGTTAATTTTTAAATAGCCTATCGTATGACTCCTAATTCCTTAATAAAAACCGGCAAATAATTTGATGTATACGTCGTAGGCGTTTTGTAAAGAGCGCCGTCGTTTTGGAATAGGCAGGGCGCATTCCAAAACGACAGAGCTCTTTGCAATACAGTGGATTTCTCAATTGGTCTAAGGCATGTGCAGTGATAAATAATGTTTCCCATTGTTATGATCAATATACTGTTGATCATAGATTAAATTTAATAAATAATTAGGAAATATCGATTACAGCCTAGATAGTAAATTATTACATTTTGTTTAGACGCTTTAATAAGTATCGTTGTTGTATCTTATGTGGGTGATACCACTTCCAAATATTTCTAATTATGTGATGTCCTTTATATCCTTGCATCATGCTACTATTTCAAAGTAGATATTGATTTAACGAACAAAAACCAAATATCACATTTGCTAAAGCTGATGTTAGCTAACAGATTTTTGCTAAGGAATTTCAACGCACTTGTAAAATTACTTGAATGAAACATTTTTGTGCAATGTTAAACATTTAAGTAAAACATTAAAATATTAGATATACATCCAAAAGATGTGTTTGACAATTTTATCCTAGCCTTCTTTTCAATTTCATATTTATACACTGACCTATTCATTTTCAACTTAACATTCTAACCCAATTGATTACACACTTCTAATGTTAAGATTTCTTTATTCACTTCCCAAGAAAATATCTCGTATTTCTGATTTTTAATTCTTCTCTTTCTTCGGATACTTTCACCCTGGTCTCCATTGGAAACCTTCGAAAGCTGCTTTGGTCTCATGATTCTCGTGTTGACATTTCTGACCTGGGCTAGAGCAAGACCTTATCGACGCTTTTAAACAAGCGATGACCTCTTGAATGTCACGGATTCTAAGCTTTCAGAAATGGAACTCGAAGAAGGGGAGAAAAAAAGAGAAAAAAAAGCATAATTTCTCATTTGTTGGAAAATAAAGCGGGGTTTAGGTTCTCGAAAGGAACCGGAGCAAAAAGTGGCCGCCCGGAAGAAACGAATCCAATCGATTTGGAGAGATAAACTGGTACACGAAGTGAGTGCTTGGAACCGCCACTGATCCGACAGCGATAAAAATTAATTTACAGCTGAAACGGCGCGAAAAAACAGCATACGGAAAGCACCATTTCATTTTCCCGTCTTATCTGTTCCTGCCATCTCACTTTCCGAGATCCTTTGCTTGCCACTCAAAACCAATTTTCCATTCCTAAATATCCAGACTCACGATGGGCGTGCCGAACGCAAGTGGAAAAAAAGGGAACCCAGTCGAATCCCGAGTTGCGTGTGAGAGATCAATCCGTTATTCTGTCAAATCTATAACCAAGATGGCAAAAGTAATAAATGTTCTTTTTTAATGAATTCGCGAGTAAATGGCGAAACGAATTGTCAACAAAATGCTGGTCAAACAGTAAGGCAATATTCGGAATTTGTTTCCTGTTGATTGTGGTGGGGAACAGAATTCCAGTCAACGCCGATTCAGATCGATTTTTAATATCTACTCCTTCCCCCCAAATGGCTTAAAGGATCCCCTACAAATGACTCATTTTTTCTCTTTCTCATTTTGATTCGTATAATGAGGAGCCAACGCGCACATTTGTTAACATTTATCCGCCGTGTTATGAAGTAGGCGTTATAATTCTAATTTGATCTTTATCTCGACATTGAAGTTCTGTCGGCTAATGATTAGCGTCAATCATTTTTCGATGTCATATATTTACATTTAAATACATGCAGTTGGTTTCGAGTATTGTTTTTGGTTTTAAAACAGGCAATTACATCAACGGAGAAAAAGCAGTCAGAATCATTTGTAAAGTTATTTCTGGTTGTTTATGAACGCAGTTTTAACTGTAGTTTGTTATAAAGCATTCAAAAATCGTGTGCTTGAATATTCAGTTCCGTTAATTCAAGGACTTAATCAGTTTGCGGTTTTTCTTAGATGTTGGGTACGCAGTCAGAAATGTTGCGAAAGGTATTCCAGTTTTGAATGCAATAAGTAAGCCGCAATGAGATACAAATTATTCAGCCAAAAAAATATTGAGATAAAACTATGTGAAACGCAAAGTCTATTCAATGCAGAGTTTTATTTATTTAGCAAAAATATATAAAAAAAATTTATTTTGTATTTTGACAATTGATATGAGAGGAAAACACCGAAGTTGTGAAAAATACATAACAAGAACATTAATTATTTAGATATATTTGATTTGATTAGATTAATTATTTTTATATATTTTTTCTGTAATCGTTGAAAGTTAAAGTCAGTATATTTTATGTCCTATTTCGAAACAACATGAAGACTATTTCGGCACAAACTTTAAAATTTTGAGATATAGGCAATTAACGAGGACAACACCTGAGCCTCAATCAACAAACTTCAGAACCTTCTCAGTGTAAGATATAAATACTAATAAAGGGAATTTTTAATTGTGAAAGAGTTAAAAATACAAAAATAATAACAGACAACGATAAGAAGTAAGAATCCGGTGGATGACTTCATCAGAGGCCATTCATCCATGCAGATACAAAACTAGAGTAGGTTTTCTGTAGAGGAAAAAAGACTTTAAGGTCTGAATTTAATATCCTCTAAGGCCTGAACCCATTTCGGAATATATTGTAAAGAAAACATTTAATTCTATTCTTCTATGTAATCCTTGAAAGTTAAAGTCAGTATATTTTATGTCCTATTTTGAAACAACATGAAGACTATTTCGGCGCAAACTTTAAAATTTTGAGATATAGGCAATTAACGAGGACAACACCTGAGCATCAATCAACAAACTTCAGAACCTTCTCGGCGTAAGATATAAATACTAATAACGGGAAATTTTATTTGTGAAAGAGTTAAAAATACAGAAATAATAACAAACAAAGATAAGTAAGAATCCGATGGATGACTTCATCAGAGGCCATTCATCCATGCAAATACAAAACTGGAATAGGTTTTCTGTAGAGGAAAAAGACTTTAAGGTCTGCATTTAATATTAATTTCCTCTAAGGCCTGAACCTATTCCGGAATATATTGGAAAGAAAAACATTTAATTCTATTCTTCTTTTACTTTTTGTCTTTTTAGATATTCAATCCTTATTTTCTCAGTGTAACGATGTTTGTCGCAGGAAAACGATTTACTCTGTACTAGGCCAGTATACACGGTGTATACTCCATGGCACCAGGTTTCGAACTTGCGAACTTCCGGCACCAAAACAGAGACCATGCCATTCGGACATCGCTGCCATAAATCTTTGAAAAGCTGGCTGGCTTAAAATTACATATTTGAAGCTGATTTTCTTTCTCACCTACTAAAACACTTATCAACATTGACTTTAAAAAAAATTGGTTTTTTGTGACGTTTAATTAAAAAGCCATTTATAAAAGTATTTTGTAATAGAAGAGAAATGTATAAATTTCATTTTGAAATTTGTGTAATTAAGGTCCGATAAGATCCCAGTAAAAATTAATATCTGATCTAACTTCGCGTGCATATGAGTCTTTAACATTGGTTAGTCAGTTAATTAGTATCCATTTCCAATTAAACGGATTTGAAAATTCGTCTTCCAAAATTAAACTTGCATTATTAGCCACAACTTCTGAAATCTCTTAATTGTTCTCTAGTGCTAATAAGATTCAAACAATTTTACTATCGACTTCGACTCAAATCAAAAGCCAGCGGGCTCTTCACCCTTCCCTTTTTCGTATACAATGGCACGTTTTGTGTTTACTTCGTAGTATAGTGAAGATAACCCAGTATGCATTTTGGATCTCTTTCCATTAACCAATCGGCTGTAAAATTTGACAGTTTAGGGCCAAGACCACATACCAAATTTCATTCATTTTGCTCTTTGTGGTTTTGAGCTACCGTGTAACAATCGCATACACACGGAGAGACAAAAATAAATTAATTAATTGCATTAAATTTAAAAAATTACAGGCAGTCCACATTTTGACAGATTTAGCCAAAAATTAGACTAGGCCTAAAATTTCGGTGTAAATTTCATATTCTAAAATTCGACCATCTAACTTGTTGTGTTTTTGAGTACTGAGGTTCGCATACCCATTATTAGAGAAATCGAAAAAAAAATGTCAGTTGGTGAACGGATTTGGTCCAAAACTCAATACAAATCTACAATTCTAGTAATAAAACCATAAGCTAAATTGCATCTATCTAGATTGTTGCATTTTTGAGTTATCGTTTTCCATGCCTAAGAATGGACAGAAAAGCAGACTTTACTTGCAGATTTCTATCAAACTTTGAAAGAAATCTACAACTCTGACGTAAAGTCCGAATGCCGAATTTCATCAGCCCAATCTCGTTTCTTTTTGAGTTTTCGTGTTCACAGACTGATATCATTCAAAAAATGTCTTTTGGGGAGTTCTAAAATGGGGGAATTCATAAAAATCTTGAATCTTGAAAATTGAATTTTTTATTATTACAGAATTTTGTGTTTGTATGTATTGTATACGAGAAACTAATAAGCTTTTCTTTTTGTCGTATGATCGTGGAACTTTCAACATTAATTCAGAAAATTTGACGATTTCAATAGTATTTTTATGCCAGTTTCTATCACTAATTAATATAGTATTTTGTGTTTGTTATACTTTGTATACGAGAAATTAACAAGCTTTTCTTTTTGTCGTATGATCGTGGAACTTTGAACATTAATTCAGAAAATTTGACGGTTTTAATAGTATTTTTATGTCGGTTTCTATCATTAATTAATACAATATGTGCTTAGATAAAAAGAATTTATCGGAGTACTGAAAGTAACTAGTTTTATTTCTTAGATATGCGAAAAACAACCCAGTCGAAACTTAGCTATTGTTTAGCAACGGATTCGGAAACCCTTCGCTCTTTTGCACATGAGCCGGGTGGAGTTATTTTCATCAAAATAGGGGGAAAGTGAAGAATGGAAGGGTGATGTTTACATTTTACTGGGCGTGATCTAACAAAGAACTCCGGAAATGCGCTCATATGACTCATTGCCTGACACCCCTTTCCGGTGTAAAATCGTCCAAAAGTGGTAGTCTCGGAATCCGTTGCTGAACAGTATTTCTTTTTAAAAAGTGAATGCACAAATGTTTTGTTCCCCTGGCGCCCGGGTACTTCCCCTTGCCCCCTTGTCGCTATGCCACTGTATGGTAGTTCGTCTAATATTATGGCGTAAAAAGAGTACTTGAGGCCTGTGTAAACAAAAAATGAAAGCTGTTTTTGTCAAGACAAAAAGACAGTTACTCATTATCATTTCAATTCAATCTAATGCAGCAAAATTAGTCACTAATGGGAACTAATTTAATGCTCTAATAGCAAATAAGAACCTTAATTACATAACTCTCTAAGAATTACGTTTAGAAATACGCGTAAAAATCAAACTGAGAATGAAAACAAGAACGGGGCATTGAATAAAACCTATTTAACGAAATGAAAACAATGTAAATACGCGGAAAAATTATTATATTATCATGTATTTTCCAGCTTAGGGGTGGTAAAAATGGATTTAAACAGATGAAAAGATGTAGAGAAAAGTATTTAAGAAGCTATGTTATATATTAATTTTATAATTAAAGAAAATCATTTGAACAGAAAATACTTAGCTATAATCTTTTACGAAATAAATAACATAAAGACTCAGTATTGACGTTTTTTCCATGACTTTTTTCTACGCTTTTTAAATTTAAATAGATATACGCTAGCTTTTTGTATCTGAGATGTGGGATTCACCTGTAAGATTTCATTGTTTTGTGCATCAAAAATAAAGAAATAAAGTTTCTATGATTTCAGACTTTTATTAAGTTTAATTAACCCATTCTTAAGCTACACAGAGTTATTTTGAGAGAGAATGCGTAAAGAATTTTGAACCGTGGTCAGATGATGAAAGCGACACCTGAGATGGCAACCCCTCTCTAAACTTCAATACCACACTAGTGAGTGGTCCAGATCTTTCGTCAAATTAATATGTAGAAAATCAGTTAAAAGTAACTAACATGTTAAACAAGTACAATAAACTAATTTCATTAACATTCATTTTTAATTTTCTTGCACACACTTAATTGTGGGTAACTTTTCACGAAAAGGATCAAGATGGCAAAAATAAAAAAGTAAATACTTCGAATACCCATTTTGAAAATTTCAGCAAGTTCCAATTTTTATTCGTCGCCATTGACATATCAAGTAAATAAGCAGATTGCAACAATCGTTTAAATTAGTAGTGAGAAGAAAATAAAGCTAAATAAATTAGTAGGCAGCTCTTTATCCAAGACTATTTAATGGAACGTGTGCTTCTCTATCAATATACGAAACACGTTACACTCCTTTTCCAGTGCGTGTGATCCAGACTAAACGAATATATCCGGTATTTAACATTAGTTAGCTTTCAGATCTGCCAAGTTACCACGCATTTTGGTCATCTTAGTCCAGTTTCAGATATTAGCTTTTGATTAAATAAAATCCGGTGGTAAATGCCATTTCCTATTTCTTGAAAAGAACATTTAATAACGGCAATGGCGAGTCCAGGATTTTGTTGGAGGGGGGGGGGGCGGTTGAGGTCATCAAAATTTTGTGTCGTCGTGACCTCATGGCTTATGTAAGTCAAAACACTTTAACTTTAGTCACCTGACAATAAGAATTACAAAGGACACTACAATGCTTTGATAATTTAATGAAAACTCGATGAAATAACTAGCAAAAAATGTTTAACGCTACAAGTACGAGTGGAATGACTACAAAATCGAGAAAATTTTGGAGCCTGTCAAGCCAGAAAGCAATGTTGCCAAGTTTTATTTTTTTAAAAAAAAGAGATCAAGTACAAACAGATGTAGTGATTTGAAAAAAAATTCAAGAATTTTGGTTTAGCTCTTAGGGGGCTGCAGCCCCACAGCCGCCCTCCTGGATTCGCCACTTAATAACTGTGAATAAATGCATTGATACAATTTTTGGAAAATACTGTAGTAATTATCGATCTTGAAAATTATATTTACAATTGATGAATCGAAGTACCAAATTATATCTAGTGATGGTAATATTTTGCTATTATTTCATATTTTCTTAACCATTCTGTAAAAGTTATCAGCATCAGTGCCTTTTTCAATTGATAGAAATTTCGCTTACATCGTTGTAAATTGAATAACTTCTTTTCTAATATTCCTACAACATGTTTCGCTAAATTCGTTCATTTCTTTGCGAAGTACCTTTAAAGTTGTTATACAATAGTATGAGATAAATTCACTTGTCAAAGCATGTAATTTACGTACATTTTTAAGTTTCTTTTTCAGTTTGAGAAATATTCGAAGATCATTCTGTTTTTCTGCCTTCGGTGTTTCAATTAGAAAACTGAATGTCTAGTTTTGGAGTTACTCCATCTGTGGAAAGAGATGCGTTTAACTTGCGTCAAAATTAAAAAACAAACTTAAGGCAGAAAACTACGTATTTACGGACATTTGAAGATATAGAAAACTATCAATGAGTGAAACGGAAACAAAAATAATCGTTATGGTAGGTTTAATTGACTCGATTAGATTATTAAAAGCAGTGAAGAAGCGCATAAATCTTCAAAATCTGAAAACAGTTTCGTAACTCAGATGCATTTTTCTTGACTTTTCATTATTTCAATAATTTAAACAGAGTTTGATCTTTTATTTCTATCCATTATGAATGTCTTCAGTTTCTACGATTATAAAACATTACATGATATTGTTGGTGCTGTAGGAGAATATTCAGTTGTTATTCAGTTTTTCAATACTGCTAGTTATTTTTTTAGTGCTAAATCCGAGCATGAATGTCACTTCGACTTTCTGCATGATTTTGATTTTAAGAAAGCTGTGTAGCATCTTCCAACTTCATCCTGCAAGGTTTTTTTCAAACCTCATTTTAATGGCAATTTAATTTCTATGACTCTAAAAAATTACAAGATATTATTTGGTGTTGTAGAGAAAATTCAGTTATTATTCCTTTTTTCAATACTGACAGTGGCGGATTGGCCAGGTTGCCCGATGGCAAGTGGGCCCCCTTACACATAGAACAATATGGGTCCCCAGGACCAGGGCTGTTATAACAAAGCTAAGAGCCCTGTGCTAGAGTAGTTTGGAGAGAAGTTATAAGCATATTCTTCATTATCATACTTATATATCATAACATATAAAATTATCTAACATATTATAAAATATAAAATTATATACCATATTTTGAATTACAATTAAATAATTTTTATTCAAAATTAAAATAATATCAGCATAGTAAATTTTTAGGCCTCATGGATCAATGGCGACCATGCGCCCAATTGACGCAATGGATAAGACTGCTGAAGTCCAGGAAATCTGGAAACTGATCTAGCAAATTTCCAACACCTTTTCTAAAACAAATAGACAAAATAGCAAATAGTTTTATGTTAGGAACACACAACCTCTTCTGTGCAAGGCCCGGTTGCAATTTGCACTCACATTTTTATTGCTCTCCGAGGGCCACGGTAAGGCGGAAGGGATGATCCCTCTGCGCTGGAAAGGTGGGTTCTGGCGAGAAGTAGCTAAACGAGGCGTTTGTTCCAAACAATTCGAAAATTCCGTTCTTCAAAACTCACTGTCGATTTTCTATGTTTAAAAGTCAATTAAAATTTCATTTAATTAAAAATTAAGCAAGATTTTGGCCTTTTCCCGCAATTTACAATAAATAAAATTATATTATAGCATTGTAGATGTGAGTGGGCCCATTGACTCCTGGAAACCACTATTTTCAGACCCTGTCTGCCATTTTTTTTTTTTTTTTTAGTGTTAAATCCAAATTTGAATGCCACTTCGACTTTCTGTGTTACTTTGATTGTAAGAAAATTATGTAGAGTCTTCCAACTTCATCCTATACAGTTTTTTCAAAACTAATTTCTGTCTTGTTCAAATTGTAAAAAACTGCGATTCCATGCTATCTTACGAATTTTTCGGGCATTATTCGCTCAGGAAGCGATATTTCCTCCGTGCTTTTTCACTTAACCTTCTATATTCCGACGATACTTAAAAATTCCTCTTTAATCACGCTTATGTCTTCGTAATATAACTGTTTTTGATGTCGGCATTCACAAGAACACGAAGATTGTAGTTCCGACAGCAAGCAGTAGATGGCAGCTGAAAGCAGAAATTAAAAATTTTTAAACTATTAATTAAATTAATTAAGTTAATTTCATTAATTTAAAAGGCTTTTTCCTCTTTCCTGTGGTTATTCTGCACCAAAACTTATGTAATGATGCAAAAGCAAAATTAAAAAGTTGCTGGTAAATTAATTCCGTATACAGAGGATTGAAAGAAAAAGCTGGTATTCAATGCAAACAAAATACGAAAAGAGGAATTATTTCAACTGAAATCTAACAAATGTGTCATTTTCATCATCAGTCGTTTTGACAGCAATTTTCTATTATAATTCATTCACTTTAATCAAAGCCACATACAGCATTACAGTTTGAAACAAATGTTCTTAATATAGGATAATATTTTACAATCTAACTGCCAAACGAGTGTATTCAATATCGTTTGTATTAGGTTAAACTACCCTATTTATGGACAGAAGTTGAACTATGTGCATTTACAAAGGATCATTTATTAAGCCTTAAAGTTTATCTATGAGTACTTTATATATTTACTATATCAAAGGCTTGCAGTTGACAAAACTTGATTCAGAGAGAGATAGAGAGGAAACATTGAAATATTTATCTTAATTTATCATTTTTGAGTTTATTTGAGATTGAATTCCTTTAGTGTTTTCCAACGAATTTCTGTTTGTAATTTATTTGTGGTTTTATTTGATACAAAATACCTGCAAAAAGCTAAATGGTTATAAAAATGATATTTTGTTGTTTGTTTACTATTTTAATGCAATTTTTCTAACTAATCTTCATTCCTTACTATTTGCTGTGTGTTAACAGATATTGAATTTTTTAAAAAATTAAATATAATGTTCTCATTGCTTCCATTTCTACCATTATATTTTTTAATTAATTTGATCTGGTGGCATTTATTACCCTAAAATTTGAAAAAATTGAGACAATTAATGACTTAATAAAAGACAATTTATGACTTAAATAAAGTATCACATCCAATTAAAAACTCGCATGCCTGTATAACACACGTATTTACTAAGCTGTACAAGAATAACAATGTGTTCAAAGGGAATGCTATGCTTTTGTCTAAATTATATATTGGCAACTAAAATATAATTGGCAACGAGCGTTTATTCAAATATTCTCAAAAATATAAACTTATAATAATAAACATTTTATTATGAAAGTTATAAGAGTCAGATGCCAACTTAGGTCTTGCTTATGTCATATGGTAAGGATTCAGAATTTTGAAATATTGATCAGTAAGAATTTATACAGCCCCCAATCAGTGGCGTATTTTGACGATATGAGGCCCCAGGCGCAAAATTATTTTGAGGCCCCCCTCCCAAGAAAACTTTATTGGTGATAAAAATGTAATGTAAAATAACTTATTTATGCTTTTAATTTTTGGTCTTCGTTATCCAATTTGAATTATTTATATATATATATATATATATATATATATATATATATATATATATATATATATATATATATATATATATATATATATATATATATATATATATATATATAATTAAATTATAATATAATAAATTATATATATTAAATATATATAATATATTAAATATAATTAATTAGATTAAAGAAATCTTTTTTTATTAAAAACAGAGATTTTTTGGTTTGAAATTTAAAATAATTAAGTGACAGTAATATCTTTCGGTCTTTTATTCTATCTAGTGGGTAAGACAGCGCAGTATCCAAGTATTCAAATTTTATATTTCACAGGAACCAAGTTTCAAAATTGTTTTTAATAAATATAGTTTTTGTTTTTCTTCACTTAAATTTAAATTCACTTAACTTATTCATTTATAAAATGGTAAATTAACCATAAATCATCAATTTATCTTCATGACATATAATGAATTTTACCATAAACTGAGAACCATTTTATAGTCATTTAAGTTTTTGAGCTGGAATAAGCAGTGTCTACTCTTTTGTGCCACACGATAGAATGGTATATTCTAATAAGAATGCAGGCAAAAGGAGGAAAACTATAGAATTACTCTCCCGAAAAATTTTAAAAGCAGTATTTTGAAGTAAATTAAAATAATTATTCAAAAAAATATTATATAGTTTAAGCTCTACAAAGTAAATCATTTTTTTTTTTACTGTTCCTTTCTTTTAAACTGTTCTGTTCTTTAAAAAATGAGAATAGGAATTCTAAAGCAAACCAATATGTTTTATATATAATATGACTAATCAAAAGTGTACCATGAAAAATTTGTTTACTAATTCAGTTTAGTCACACGTTTTCTGATATAAAAAATATAATTAAATAAACATTCTTCAATGGTTATAAAACAAATTACAGTGCTAAAGGGTAATAAAAAATGAAATTAAACTTTAGAAGGAGATACAAAAATAAATATTATATAAGATATATTAGTAGCAGCAATGAAATGATACTTTTGAAATTCGGAGTAAAATTTTATGGACGCAGAAAAAGGTGTGGAAAGACCTAAAATTACTAAAAAGTCACTTTTCTTGCTTTTAATTTGGAGAATTTGTCGACAATTTTTTCATAATCGAATTCCTGTACTACATCATTTTCAATCAATAAAAGCAACAGTTCATTTAAATGCGGTTGGCTCATACTATTCCACAAATAGTTCTTGACGCGTTTCAGAACTGAAACGATCTCTCTCCACTTGCATTATAAATTGGTAGAGTGAGAAAAAATTTTAAAATTGTTTCCGCTTTGGGAAATGTTGATTGTAGATCATCTTTAATCAATTTGTACATATCCATTGGATTTGTTACTTTTTCATTTTTTGTGTATTTAATAAAATGTTTCACTTCGTCCTTGAAATAATGTGCTTCGATATCATCAGCATATTTTGTGGTTAAGTTTATTATGCAAATTTCAAATGCCTTTTCTTCTAATTTGCCGTAAAAAAAAAATTGAAAGCCATCTAGAATATTGTTATGGGTAGTGCTTCTTTGCGCAATGCAGAAAAGCATTCCTGTTGTCTTCAATTTTGAATCCACTCAGGTTGAGTGACTCCTTGAGAAAGTTCATCTGGTGGATTCTTTAATCCGTTACTTTGTTCAATCTTTATTTCTTAATAATTTTTATTTTGTTTCTTGATGACTTATTATATTTATAATAAAAATTAATATAATATAAATTAACGTATTTATTATAATAATGAATCATAAAGTACAAGTTATAATAGCGAGCAAACATAACTTAGCTTAAGACAAATTTTATAAATGTGTATACAAGTGCTTTAACTTTTTTATAATTTAATAATCAACTTTATTTAAAAACATAATTTACAAAATCATTTACTTCCTCAAGATTTAAATGCATTTAGAAATAAAATTATGCATGAAATGATTTGAAATAAATTAAAGAAATACCCAATGAAATACAGTAAAACATATTCTGAATCGATAGCCATAGCACACAACAAAGGCATACAAATCTTGTGTAGAAGTTCGATAATTAAATCAATTTCAATAATTTTATGTTAAAGAGATTCGAATTGACATAAGCAGTATAGAAGATTCGAGATGCAATGGATTATAAAATATTTAATTTCTTAAAGTTTCTTTCTTACTAAAAAAAATTTGGAAATTCTTACTTTTCTCTTCAAAAATCTTTTATCTTTAATAATATATATATAATCAATCTTTTGACTTGAACGTCCGAATTAAAATTTCTTAGCGAATTACAAAATGCGCTAAAAACGTTTTTAAGTTACAGTATTCATTTTTACCTTTGGTAAGAAAAATAATTAAGAAGAACAAAAAAAAAAGTCTATTTTCCCTAATTATGAATTAAAATCATCACTTCATAATTGCAACGTCGTGTAATGCTGATGACATATCGTGGCAATCCCGAAACGAGTTTTAGTGATAAAACACTGAATAAAAATTATTTAGTGTTTAAATAAATAGCAGCATTCACATTGAAATTTAATACATTTTTGCATTTTGATCGCTGCGAATCAGATAAATCTTTTAATGTTTTAAGACAGGATTATTTTACTATTCTCATTATTGTAGTTACTTTTCAACCAAAGAGGCATACGAGTGGTTAACATCTACAAAAGTATCTGGAATTACATACAAATTATATTTTTATTCTTTCAATTTTTAAGTTATAAATAGAAATGTAGGTATTAGCCTGCTTTTGCGTTGATATTGCTTTAATATCTGGTAGTCGAACATGGATCTTTTGACCACTTCCATCTCAAGACACTATAAGGTCTGTCTGAGAAAGAAAGAAGAATTTTTCCTTTTCTTTTTTGTACAAGATGCGTTCGCATGTCCTACTTTATTCTAACTTAAAACAGAGAAGCACAATTTTTCTCTCCAATTATTGTCCATTAAAGAAAGACCAATAGGACTGGGACCCCTCAACTAAAACGTTGTAAACATGACTATACAAACGCCCCCCAAAACGCTTAAAGAAAAGCATGAGTGTCGCCTTTTCAATGATGCCAATTGGTTTCTTCAAAGGGCAAAATTTCTTTCCCCCATCCTCTCTAGTAACAGTTCCAGACAAGAAAACCGTTTCTTTTAAAGATAGGCGAATTCCCTTGTTTGTCATCTTTATGACAGTAAAATGAAACTACAAAAAAGCATGTCTTATGGCCATCTCTCAAAAGAAGTGCATCCTTTTCACACAAAGGGATGCAATCCCTTCAGTCTTTCCGATCGCTTCCGATACCAATAAAAAAATCTAAACAAGTCCTTGCGGCTGGACTTTTCACAGAAGAGGTGTCCTGTTCCAATAGTGGGAGGATTGCTCGAGGGTTTCTAGATCTGTTTCAACGTTTTGGAGGAACATCGGTAAATGCGAGTGGTCGAATTTCGACGGCAATAAATCCCCAAGGCTTCGTTCCAGGGCCAGGTTTCTCTGCCCCGGGCTTCGTTCCACTGTTTTCACTCCTTTATTTTTTTAAAGAGAAGAGGGAGAATCTTTTCTGTGAATTGAATTAAGGCTTCAATATCGTAAATTCGGCATCGGCTTAGCACTGCGATGTATGTTGCATAGATTTTGAGGCCCCCCTAGATTCTCGAAGCACGAGGCTGACGCCTCTAACGCCTGTGCGGAAAACCGCCACTGCCCCCAATGGTATTAGTAAAGTAAAACTAACGCAAGTAAAAGCAATCCATTCTTTAAAAGTTAATTTGGAATTGCGTTATGATTTGCTTTTCTTATAAAATCCATAATTCAAACAAATAATTTGAAGATATCCTTTCTATTTTTGAAAGTATTATAGCATCATCGAAAATTTCTACTTCTCGTCCATTTTACAAGATCTGAATATTAAAGTAAAACATAATGATTCAAGAAAAATCTTGTTAGAGCAACCATAGTTGTTTTGGGAACAGTAATTACTGCAATCTGCTTTCTGTTTTATATAGGAAATTTTTGCGATAGCTTTTCCCGCAAACTTTAATAAAAAACAAAAATCTTTTATTTGTTAAATTAGAATATGATTTATATATTTTTGAGAAATATTTTGTTTCCTTTCTACCTCATACTGTCCTACAGTGAAAGTAGAAGGCAGAATTATTTCGTTTTTCATTTATTCCTCTATCTTCATTGCTCTTTTACATCAAAACCCCATTTAAAATTCTAAGAAAGGTGGTGTCTTTTTAATATTTGTATCTGATTATTTTACTATTTATTAGAAAAATTCCTGTCCGTGATTGATGCATCAATGCATTTCTGAGCATCAATTTGTTGTCCAACTTTATATATTTTGTCTCCCTTATTTTTAACTTAAAAAACTTACTTTTTTAAATGACTTCGTTGACAGATTTATATAGTTTTTGTCAATGTTTGATTCTTTTCTGGATACAGACATCTGCTCCTTTGTTGTTCTGTTGTATTCTGTGTGCGCTCATCCAGGTACACTTGCTTTAAGTTCAACAGAACCCTTCGAATTACAGTAGAGTCTCGATAATTCGAGTCTCGATAATTCGAGTCTCGATTGTTCGAGTTTTCCATAAATCCGAGTTAGTGAAAGAAATCAGTTTAGCTCCCAAATAATGATCAACACATACACAACACGTGAAAGAATTACTACATCTGGTTTTTATTGTTGTTCGACGGGTCATACGTCCACTGCGCACCCCGAAGCCACCTGCAGAAATCCCCCTCCCAAAGAAAACGGGGTATATATAAGATCGATATATAGGAGCGATCGATGGGTTTAAACAAAAAACAATTGACAATTATTTTAAGATATAATTAACCTGTTGCTATCAGCAGTAATGTAATAATATGTAAGTACATTTTTCATTTAAATATACTACACTGAAATTTAAAATTGCTTTATTTCCATTTATTTATTTATTAAATTTTATGATTTCGATAATTCGAGATAGGCCCGGTGCCGTCCACCTCGAATTATCGAGACTCTACTGTATTACTCTGTTGAATCAATATTTTATATATATATATAATCTTTAGTAGCCTACTTCAAATTGCTCTAAAAAATTCCGGAACAAAATCATTGTTTACTATCAAGTTGATTCAATTATATACTGTCAAGATGTGTAATATTTTTTTTAAAACGTGAATATTTTGATCCTGTGATTTAACATATGTTTAACATTTGTTCGACTCCTGGAAAGCTGTAGATTATTGACAATTTCCATTCTCAAACATGCAATCGAGACATTACGAATATTTTTTCTTTTCAAATCACACTGTATTGAAAGTGCATATATAAATTTTATAGACATTTTAAGAGCTTATATTGAAATGGATTACAGAAAAGTCCTATGCCAGATTCATACATAAATGATCATAAAGCCGGGAAAGTAATAATCGTTACATTTAGACAGCTAATTGCTAATAATGTTTGTCTCAAAACATATATATTATATAAAAAACATATATTATATAAACTTATCATATTATCTTCATAACTCTCTAATGCCCTCATCTTATAGTGTGTGTGGAAAATTCGCATTGGCTCGTCACGCTACCAATTCAAAACACTGCAGTCCGTTTCTAGCAGTCCATAATGCAACTTCAAATTGTGGCGGCGATGCTACAAAATAAATCAAATAAAGCACATTATTCGCATTCAAGATAAACAAACACTGGATTAAGTGGAATCATAAAGCTAAATTCATGTTAACGATATTTAAGCATTCGAGAAAACTTTTCCCCATTTGCCACATAAAATTAACGATACATAGTTGTTATGTATGAATTATTACAGGAAAAATAAAATTCCTTTTTAAAAAATTTCGCATTTCCAAGTTACGCACGGCAAGTTGTTTATCATTCTAAATTAATTCACCAGTTTTCTAACGACAATATGAAATGGTTCTGAGAAAAATATTCCCGAGTGTTGCGTGATGTCCGTCCTTTGAATTTTTCCAGTTAAAAAGGACACTTCGGCTTCCGTGCCGGGCTTCCATCTTCCAAAGCAAAAAGCATCTTTGTTTTCGTGGAAAGCCAACATTCATCAGTTAGAATTACTCTTAACGGTGACCACTGAGAAATCGCTCTACAACACGCCTGCAACTTAAATGGGGGAAGATGCAATCAATCTGTTTTAAATGAGACAACTTACTGTTGGGCCGGCTATTGGTAGGTGATTAGTGCTCACTTGCCTATTGAGTCGGTGGCTGGGAGCCGCCTCCTTCAACCGCATGAAAGGTGGCTGATGTCTGAAACGGAATTATTGCGTCGTTTTTTGCCGGCTTTTCAAGACGTGAGAGCAGACAATTCCTCCCTGAATCGAAAACTCTCCAGTTAATTAAGATAAGAAGTTCAGAAGTCAAATGCCACGGCGTCTAGAGCAAATTAAAAACATTTATTACATTTTCAACGTCTTTCTTTTCTTTTGCTCCGTGTTTGGATCCCGAAAAAATGACGCAAATGCAATAAGAAGTTTCACATTTCGTATACATTGCGAAAGGAACACTAGGTAAATTTATAGTTGAACGATTTAAAAGATTTTAATTCACTTTGGACGTCTTTCTACGGTCCTATTTTAGCCCTAAAAACAATACAGAAATAATAAAGAGTATCATTTTCTGATATAATTGCGAAGGAAACTTTGCAGGCCCATAATTAAGCAGGTTCTTTTTTTACTATCTTCTTTTAACACAAGATAGACTTACCATCACATCAAAAAGATTGACACTTGTTGCTAGAGATCCAGAAAATTATAATCGACGTTGAAAATATTTATAGAGAAGTAACTTAAATTTTGTGGTCAAGAAGAAAAAATATCTTTCTTTGAAAAAAATTGATTTCGAAGAGAAATATTAACACGCAATTTAAGCTAACTATTTCAAGGTAATAATGATTAAATGGGAAGATTTTCTATTTTAAACTTGAAAAAAATGCTATTAACACTTCTAGCGTTAATACTTCATCCTTCTCTCAGTAAAATTTGTTATATATACAAAATAAATTCATGCGTTCAAAAAGACCGTATTAAATTGGTATCTCTTTTTTAAATTTAAGAAACTTTGTTTTAGTCATTCAAGTTTTACAAATTGATTTTTAATATGAGAGGCACGATTAACAAAAGTTTTCAAAATAAAAAGTATTTCTACAAATTGTTGACTAAAGTGAGTATTATTAGAATTGATCTTACCTCTATCGCAAGACAGAAAAATTTAAGAGATAAACGTTGTTGATCTGATAGTTATTGAAGATTTATCTAATATATATTAAACGAATGTCTTTTAAAAATTCATCAATTGAAAGAAAATCAGCTTCCCTTGTGTGAACTTCGAAAATTAAGAAACTCGATAAGATTCGGCGAAAACCTCTAAATTTCTCTGATGAATCAAAATTTAGATAAAAATTTAGTGATAAGAGTGAAAACTTCCAAATAAAATTCCAGGAAATTGCTATACTAGAAGTTTCTATAATTAGTTTTTGTCTTTTAAAAATTTATCAATTGAAAAAAAATCAGCTTCCCTTGTGTGAACTTCGAAAATTAAGAAACTCGATAAGATTCGGCGAAAACCTCTAAATTTCTCTGAAGAATCAAAATTTAGATAAAAATTTAGTGATAAGAGTGAAAACTTCCAAACAAAATTCCAGAAAATTGCTATACTAGAAGTTTCTATAATTAGTTTTTCATTTTTGCTGTTTGCAGCTTTCTTGCGGACTAAGTAGCTATCATTCGTTTCAGTTACATAATCTTAGGAAAATTTACTAAGTAGTTTCGCTTCACTTCCATTAATTTGACAACATCATATGCTATTTTTAGCGGTCTTTTTCCTGTAGCTTTCTTTGTATGTGATTCTTAGACCATTTTTCGTAAAATAAAAAGCATGAGATGCAAATAAATTCAACTTGTGCGAAACGATCCTAAATCCTTTCGAATTTCTATGGAAAGTTATTAGCAGCTTGGCCCATTGTTAAAAAAACAGTGGCGCACTGCCAGATACATAAAAAATAAATAAATTGATCTCAAAATGTTCCAAATTTTACCTTCATTCAACCACTCACTATAATGCATTGAGAATGCAAGAACGTTCTAGCAATAAAAATACTTTTTAAAAACAAACCTTTATTAGTGAACCAAAAAATATATATATTTTTTGTTTTACTTATTTTCTACTTTTAGTCTTCCATTTATAATTCATTATCATAAATATTATGAAATACTAAAATATTTTTTCCCAAATTCACTACCAGATGGTGACATGCATATGAAATCAAAATTTAAAAAAATTAGTCCATTAATTCATAATTAAGTTTTAAAAATATTAAAATAGCGTATTGTTATCAAGCATACATAAGTGCACACAACTTCAAAACTCAAATATATCAGGAAGTGAGTGAAAATCGATTATAATATTCCATCTTTTCAAACATGAAACATGTTAAATAAAATTGTTAAAAAATATATTGATTTAAATGCGCTATTTAGTCTTATTTTTGTGAGGGGAGTTATGAATTTATTTTACTATTTGTGTGTTATTGTTTTTGTTTTATATAAAGAACGCGTGTAAGAAAATTTTAACTGCCATCAAATTCCGTTCTTCAAAAATAAGCCAATTTAATTTCGAAAGTGGATTTTTTTCTGTATTTCTTTCGCCCAAGGAAAAGGTAATAATATTAATCTCTATATATCTAAACGGCAATGTTTGCGTGTATGTGTGCCTGCGACTTTGAGCTCTGAAATTTGGCACACAGGTAGCCCTCATGGTGACTCAATGCACCTCGAAGCCCGAATTTTAAAATTCAATCTAGAAATTTTTTTTATTTAATATTTTGTGGTATTTTGGGTGATTTTTCTTACTTATTTCTCCATTGCGTTTCATTCCAATAATCGTAGCAAGAAAATAGATACATCATAAGAAAGAACAGACAATTTCCGTTCTAATGAAGTTTGTTTTAAACGTCTAAAAGTTTGTTTTAAATGAAAAAGTTGCAGTACACTATTTTTTTTTGTGATTTTTTGCACGTTTTTGGCTGCAGTTTTAAAACCTTTATTTTATGTCAGTCTGGGCTTTTATTATTTTGTTGAAGTCATTATACCACGCGCAATGCCGTGCGCGTACTGCTAGTACTTTATAAGTTTACGTTTATAAATGTGGATTATGATTCATTTAAAATAACTCTCTGCATCAAATAATGATTTTGTATTTCTAATCCATGTTTAATGTTACATAATGCACAAAACATTTGCATATAAATGTAATTATTTTAAATATCCTTTGAATTCGCATGTTGAAATTTGAAAGCAAACTCATAACAATTGAAATTTTTGCGTTTTACTGAGGCAGATCATAGAAAGACCGGATATTTTTTTAAGTACCTCAAAACAGGACAAGACTGACTTCAATGCCTTTGACACCCAAATTTCATATTTTTAACTTTAGAGCGCCATCTTTACATTATGAATTTTTGTTATGATGAACCAATAAAAATTTGTCATTCATATATTTTAATTTGTTATTTTATGTATTTTAATATGTTATTTAAAATATTTTTCTCTACCAAACTAAATCTAAATTAAGAATGTGTGCCTTCTATATATCACAGTGTTTGAATATAAGCATATGAAATCTGTTTTTGAATCTTTGAAAGCAAATAAAAAAATATGTGCTTTCAAAGGGAAAAAAATGATTAAGAATTTCATCCCTCAGTATGCAAAAAGATGATTTTATAATATTATTTACAACAAGAAAAATTGTTGTAGAATAAGTTTTTAAGAATGTAATGTAGTTATATCCCATTTTTTTAATGAAATTTTTCTTATTGTCTAAAATTTTGCAAAGTTTTTGCAATATGTCCCAAATAATTCTTTAACTGAAATGATATCAAAGATCTTATTCGTTGTTTTTTTTTCGTAAAGCTCATAAGGATAATAATTTTACAGTGGCTTTTATATGCTTCTAATCTTTAGGCACAAATGTATTTTAGTCAAATGCAAATTATATATATATATATATATATATATATATATATATATATATATATATATATATATATATATATATATATATATATATATATATATATATATATTAACAGAAGAAAAGATATACAAACTATTTCAGAAAAAGGAGAGAACAATCAAAAAATAAATAGAACGCCAACGTAAAGGATGCATCTTCAACAGGGAAATCCCTTCCGAATGTATAGAATTATTCATCTGTGTTTTCTACACAAGCTTTAAGCCTAATTGCTAAAAAAAAGCACGTTTCCCTGGAACACCGAAAAAACAATGAAAACATTTACGTGTATGGATAAAAAAACAAGAGAAACAGTGTCAGAAATACCATATATTAAAAAGGAAACATAATCAAAACGAAAGAAAAGAAAATTCTCAAAACTCACCCAAACACGTGGTAGCTTTATGATCGCGTTTGACTGTCCTATACTGTATATATATGCATGTATTTAGCACTTTTATAAATAGAATCAATGATAATTTAAATTGTTTGGTTAATAAATTTTTAGTTATATATATATATCATATTCTATTTTGAGCTGCTTGAGTCTACAGATTCTCATCAGTACATTTATGATTAAATTTCGTTTTAAAATCATTATATAAAATATTCAGAAATTTTGTAACTAAGCAGCTTTATATTTTAGGCGTTTCAAATCCGATCATCTTAAAATAAATGAGTACGTAAGAATTGTTAATTAAAGTGTGATTACTTTTATTTATTTAATGATAAACTGGTTTTGATGATATTGTTGACGTCAAACCATTAAATCGATTTCAATGACATATCAGACATAGTTTTTTCAGCTTTAAACCGTTAGTTCAATATAAAATTTATGACTAAGTTAAAAACGTTACCTCAATAATTTCGATATTTTCCAAAATTTATTTAGAAAAACAATGAAATTCAATACTAAGATCCCATTTTATTGCACTCAAATATTTTAATAACCATTCTTATTAAAATTGGTTTTATTGTGAACCACTATTGCAATTCATAGCTTTGAATTGAAACTTCTTTAAATCAAATCTTGCATTCAAAATATTTTTATAAATCGATGCAGAAAATCAAAATGCATAGTTAATACCTTAAAAACAATTAGTTTGCTAGTTTCCTTTAGCATAATAATAATTTCCTTATATGTAATCCTGGATTTATTTCCAAACTCATTGTTTTCTACGTATATTCTTAAGCAAATATATTTAACATTTTACATATATATATATATATATATATATATATATATATATCCTAGAATCTTTTCTTCTTAAAGAAAAGCAAAGTATTGCTTCATTCTGCTAATATGTAAAATTTATTTTTTATTGAAAAATTAAAAGTGTTATTTAGGATGCAACTTTTGAAGATGTGTAGGCGAAAATTGCAGCACTATCCGCCAGCTATGCATTGAAAAATATTCTCCGTTGCTTATAAAAGTGTATTTAGCTCTACTTTCAAAATTCATCAACTTTATGATTTAATATCCGCCTAATAATATAATGAAACTGAGTACTGACATATCAAATAATAAAATTCGGTACAAATTAGAAAAATAATAATAAATTAATTAATAAAGGATAAAGCATGATGGTATATATCTACTATTTTCTATCTGTGAAAAAGTTCGCTATTGTATATTTTTTGTTTGGTAATATTACTTAATACTGTCTTTATGTTGAAATCAGTGCTTTCACGCAATAATAATTTATAAATGAGCAATACCAGCAAGGATTAAATAATTCCTTTAATGAAACATTTAATACAATATTATGTAAACTAAAATTAACTTATTTTAACTACGTTAGCATTACCAATTAAAGCAACTTTTAACGACAAAAAAATGTAAGCAATAGTATGAAGAAATTAATTATTTTTAAAGGGAGTATATAGTGCAAACATAACTTTTTAAACTGTGTTCTAGAATACCTGCCTATATTCATTTTTGAAATAATTAAAATCATCTCAACATATTTCGTTTTCACGCTGCATGTAAGCATTAAAAAACTTTCCCTACTTTTGCCATTCTTTTTCCGATTTTATTTATTTATTTTTCTGGAAATGGATGGCAAATATGTCATGCGAAAACTTTAAGTTTGTATGAGGTTTTAGATTCAAACTTTAAAAATAACGATTTGAATTTTTGATTGCAGGTTCTGAAGGAGCGTCGCCCAAACCAGCCCCTTTGACTTGCCACCTGAGGAGGCACAAAAGCAACCGCAAACCAAGGACTCCTTTCACAACTCAGCAACTCTTAGCTCTGGAGCGAAAGTTTCGTTCCAAACAGTATCTTTCTATCGCCGAGAGAGCAGAATTTTCGTCTTCTCTCAATCTGACAGAAACCCAAGTGAAGATCTGGTTTCAAAACCGGAGAGCCAAAGAGAAACGGCTCAAAGAAGCCGAAATCGAAAAGTTGCGCATGGCGTCCAGACCCTATCCAACACTCCCTTCTCCACTGCAAATACAACACGGAGGACCTCTGGCTGGTTTACCATCTGCAGTTGCAAATGCCTTTCTTTCGCCACTAGTATCTGGTGTTGGTGCTTATGGGAAAATTCCCAGCTCAACTCTCCTGCAGCCTTACTGTATACCATCTTCAGCTCAAATGACCGGACTCACATTATGTCCCAGGTGACATAATTTTTTAATTTAAAGAAACTTTGCCCTTGAAGAATGCAGTGTGTACAAACCCATTGCCAAGCATCTTGAGAAGCTTGAAACGTAGCACTGTATGTAGTCAATCTCTCAGCACTGTAAATACATGAAGTGGTTTTAAATGTTATGCTAAAGCGAACTGTATGCTAAATTGTTAAATGGAGCCGTGTGAAGACAAGTCACCAAGTCTTTCATGATTGTATACCAAAATTTCAATTAACTAAAAATATATTTGATTCAAACAAGTCTCTACATTTCAATGTTTAAGCCGTAAAAAATGTTTCAAGGTTGAAATTCAGTATGGAAAATTTCTCAGAGTCAGGCAAATTTTTTCAGTGCTCCATGTGTCTTCGGACTTAGGTAAGTGAACTTCAGAAAAGACTATTTTCTACCGAATATTAAGGCTGGAGATGTTTGTATATGAAAGAAGCTCCAAAACCAAATGTTTCAATTTCTTTATCACGTAAGTATTGTAACCAAAACAGACTTTTAATGATTGTGTTGAAGAAAGACAAAAAGAAAAGAAGAAAAACATTGTAGATAGAGATCTATTAAAAAAACCTTATTTGAAAGAAAAGGCCCTTTTTTGTAGTTAGATGCTTTTGAATTGTCTTTTCTGTAAGTGCTCGTTAATGTATTAATTGAAGCAAACCGAGTAACGTTTCAGAAATTAATATCTTTAAAAATTAGTCGTGTATAATTTATGAATTTTTTTATTCTTTTACCAAAGTTTAGTCCAATTTACTGACGACTTCAGCAATTTATAATTATCAATGAATCGATGTGGTTTGAACTAGCCTATGTTCAGACAACATTGACAGAAATGTATTATACGCATTCAACTTTGGATGTAAATTATCAAAATTTCCCTCTGTAAAAACAGTTCTGTATAAGAGTCGATATCATTTTAATTAAAATATTTTAATAAAATCTATAGTTTGGTGTGTTTTCTGTTACACAGTTTTAACTTCTTAAGTGGGATGTTTCTATTTATATGATTTTTAAAACAGAAAATATTATGACACCTGTTTCTGTAATAATGGATTGAAGGGTAAATTGTGAAATCTACTTATAAATCACTTCTTTGAAAAACATTTTCAATATTTCAAAGGTTCAGTGATGAATTCGTTAACACATGATTTAAATATTAACCCTAGAATTGCATAATATTGTAAATCCAGTTAGATAGAAAATACAAGCGTTTGCCCTTTTTTTATATAATTACATCAATGGAAGCGTTTTCATAAAAGAATTCCTTTAGAACGAAGTTTCACGAGTTTTGTAAAACTAGTGTTAAAATTTAACGAAGCACATTCATGGAAGAAACATAAAGCGTATAATATATACAGTGAAGCATATAAAACGAATTGTGCTTCTCTGAAAATACTAGTACATCTTAAATAAAACAATACATCTTAAATAAAAAAAAATGACATCAAGGTAGGTAAGAAATTTTTTTTATTGAATGTAGTTAGTAAAAGAGACTTTACTTGACAATGTTGGTATTAAAGGAACAGTGCACTAAAGGAGGTAAGCAAAAAGTTCATTTTAATATTGTCATTCCCATTTTGCTAGTGGCGAATCCGGGGGGGGGGGGGGGTATGGGGCTCAGAGCTGAGCCAGAATTCTTGATTTTATTTAAAATCACTATAACTGTTTGTTCTTAAATTCCCTTTTTTTTAAAAAAAAAATTATAATAACGTGACAGCATTGCTTTCTGACTTGTCAGGCTCGAAAATTTTCCTACTTTTCAAAGTCATTCCCTTGTACTTGTAGCTTTGACGCGGTCAAAGATATTTTTTGGCTAGTTATTTCATTTTGTTTTTTATCAAATTATCAAAAGTATTTTATTGTTCTTTATGATTCTTACTGTCAGGTGATCAAATTCTGTAAAGTTAAAGTGTTTTGGTTTACGTAAGCCATGAAATTTGACATTCGTCACGACAATACAAATTTTTTATGACCTCAGCCTAGCCCTCCCCCCCAGACCCAAATCCTGTATTTGCCACTGCATTTTGCATATTATAAAGTTAAAAACATTTAGCAATTTTTGAATACAAAGAGCATCTATAACAGAGACGACAAACATTCTAATCTTACAGATGACTTTTCACTAACTTAGATCCTTAATACTTTAATGTTTGATAGCAAAACTCTTTCCTATTGTTTTGTATCTTTGTTAAATATTTAAGCAATCGCCTTTGGGTTATTAAGCAGCTTCAGCTCATAGTGAATATAGTGAAAGCATTAAATGTGACTTTAATATTTACTATACTTGTTATAAAGTTAAGTTTAAAAAATTTTACACTCAATTAAAGGAAAAAATTTTCACAGGGACGTACAGTTTTTAAGCTATGAAATTTACTTCTTAGAGAGCCCACAAACAGTTCAAAGATTAAAAGCATTTTTCAGCAATTAATTAAAGCTATAAACGCTAAAAATGTGATTGAACCTTAAGCAGAATATTGATAGTTAATTATAAATGTTTTATATTCGTGCTGCATTATTAGTATCATTGCAGGAGAGAAATGTGACGAAGCGTATACTTACATGTATCCTTTTCATTAGAGAAAATATTTAAATTGTAAAGTCAAGCAATGTTGAACAAATATGGAATTCATTCATGCTCACATGATGTATGCCAAATCTCGTGATAAATTAATTTTCAAAATCCATTACGAATCTTGCAGCATGAGAGAGAACGTGACGTCCCAAGAGAGCGTAAGACAGCGTGCAATTAAATGTTATATGGTATGCGCAATGATGTTTTTCATTCTGATGTGACGTTAAGTGGATTGACTCCATTGCTTTTCTTCGATGAATAGCAAAATGTGTGAATATGAATTTCTTTTATTCAGTCATGAATCAGTATTGATTAAGAATTCATCTAGTTTTAGTGTTTCTAACATTTTAATTTTCTAGAAATTATGATTGTTTTCTACCAATATGATTATGAAAAACATTTTCAAGTAGAATTATTGTAAATATATGGGCGGGAGGAAGTGGGTCTGTTTGGTTACCTTTTATATAAATCACTATTTAGAACGAGTAATTGTCCTGAATCAATAATTCATTAAAATTGATTATTTGAAATAGAACCATAATTTGCATAATTCTACGCAATCCGCTTCCTTACTTGAAGAAAATTAGTGGTTTAAGAACGACATCTCTTAATTTGAAATCAGAACTTAATTAAAATAACAGTTCTAAATATGGGTTTATGTTGTCCTCTAGTGGTTCTCTTAAGAAAGCAATAAGCCAGTAGTGAATATAAAAGATAGCAAAACAGGCCCGTACCACAGCAGAGTTGTTACTACCGCAGATAAAAAACAAAATCTAGTTAGTTCCTTTCAATATGGCTCGTCACAATCGTTCCACCCACAATTGTTTTTTGCAATCAGAGTGGCGAAAAACACTATAAAAATATAACAGTTCGTGAAAATTATTTCTTTGAAATATGTCCTTAACAAATCATTTAAAACCAGACAAAGAGATAACATGTAGTTGAAAAAGGAAATTTGCATTATTCTACGCTATCCGCTTCCTTGCTTGAAGAAAATTAATGGTTTAAGGAATGACGTCTGTCACTTTTGAAATCAAAAACTCAATTAAAATAACAGTTCTAAATATGGATTCATGTTGTCCTGTAGTGGTTCTCAAAGAAAACAATAAAACGGTAGTGAATATAAAAGATAACAAACAGGCCCGTACCCCCGCAGATTTGTTACACTGTAAAAAATTTCATCGCAAAATTACGGGCAGTGACCGGCAGCCCAGGGTCCGTCCACTGCCCGTTAAAATACATTTTGCCCGTAAAACATTCTGACCGTGATTTTATGAATGTGGCCGTAAACCTATGGCCGTAATTTCCTGGCCACTGACCGTAAATTTGGAAGTTGACCGTATAAAAGTTCCCGTTACTTCCTGGCCAGTGCCCGTAATTTTGGAAGCTCACCGTATAAAAGTGCCCGTGATT
>BGPR01000001.1:7156512-7182032 GCA_013235015.1 Araneus ventricosus
CTTTTAGTATACAGGTAAACGTTTACAGGTACTTTTAGTATACAGGTGCTTTATAAGTCATAAAGAAAATCTTAGACCAGAGACAATGTATAACTGTGTAATAGGCATTATATAAGTTAATGACCAACTACTTCTTTTCCCCAAGGCTAAACTGTTTTTGTACCACTAGCCTAAGAAACAAAATTTGACTTTAAATTGTGTTTTTCTTTTCGGTTAAATATACTTTTCCATTAATGGAAAGCACAACATGTTAAATTTAACATAGTTAACCTCAACCAGTTCTTACTGTTCAGCCCACATGTTTAAAAATGCTCAGGTATGCACAATTGTATAGCACAGTTGATATATGAATTCCTAAATCTTATTCACACTGCAATGTGATAGAATGAAGAGGTATGATGCCCCACTCTTTCTCCAGTATATAATGAATTACAAACATAAACAGTGAACAGATATACGAATTACAATTGTATACAACAGATAAATTAAACATTAAATTATGAAATGTAATCTTAAATCACTAAGTGAAATTATGTTCAAATAACAGGTAGAACAATTCAATTGAATAAAAAACAATTTATTAAAAATATGACTTACAAAAACATATATACAGACATTTATACACATAGACAACGAGTTGTAAAAATATACATACTAGCAGTACGCGTATGGCATTGCCTATGGAATCAGGACTTCAACAAAATGAAAAAAACCACCCACAATGACATGAAAAAGTTTTGAAAACAAAAGATACACATTGATTTCCCACTTATTTTTTCGTGACAATTAGAAAAGTTAATCCAATGGGAAATGATATTTTAACCATTCGTTTTAAATCCGACAGAACCGTTCTAGTTATAAGCTGAAAACAATAGTGTTATTAGAATGTTGGATGCAACTAATTTAAAAACAAAATAACATTTCGATGGCAAAACACAGATTATTTTTTAAAAATTTCTCGAAATGGAGGAAAATTTTTCAAAATGGTGAAAACCAGGTATGCAGGGCATCATTCAATGGTATCGTGGGTTCCAGAGGTACTTTCTCTACGAAGACGGTGCAGACAGGATCCAGCTGCTGAGAGTTTCCTGAAAGGATAAAATAAAAAATGAGACATAATTGAAGAGCCGAGTGGATGAACATGTTAAAATTTGGTTAACTTAAAAAATCAAAAACATCAGATTTAAATAAAAAAAAATCACAAACCATGATTACAATACAATAAGTTAGGTACAATTAACAGAATCAAGAGACTTAATATTTTCACTATATATTATAATTTCATTCATGGCACACCTTTTATTCTTATTTTTGGAAGCTTTGGATCCTTTATCATGATTCAACCTTAGAAAACACCCATAAACTACAAATTGGACAAAGAAAAATTCTTCAGTGATTTTGCTATTTTCAAAGTTTAACAAGCTTAATTTAAGTTCATTGAAAAAGAAATGTTACTACAATCGAACACTATAGCACCCAACCCCCTTTTTATATATATATATATATAAATGCTGTTTCAAAGGCACCAAATACTTTTTTTTTAGACACAGGAAACTAAAGTACAGTAGAGTCTCCCTACAACCAAGTCTCCCTATAGCGAATTTCTCCCTATAACGAATTTTTTAATTGTAATGTTAAATAACATTCAAAATATTCTCCATATAACAAAGTGGTTGTCTCCCTGTAACGACTTTTTCCAGACCTTTATCTTTTCGATTTTTGAAGAAAGTTGCTAATTTCTGTGCAAACAAATCGCTCACATGCCCAGTGGCAGAATACTTTTCAATACTCTGCAACAGAGGTTGAGTCTCTTAAAAATAGTCTGTAGAATAGTGTGGGACTATAAATATTTTGCTTTCTTTTTTCGGTTATTTATATCAACTTGCAGCTATTAAAATACGATAAATGTAAATTAAAAACCATATAACATCTATATTATTTGTATAATATAATTGTATAAATTAATAAACAAAAGCATATGAAGATTAATCTTTTCTTTGGGAAGATAATTAACAATAATGAATTATCAAGTTTTTCAGAAGTAATATTAAGCATACTATACAAATACCTATGCAGAAAATTATATTTGGGTACTTTTCTGTTTTAAACACAGCACTTGGTGTCTTTCTGTTTTGGTGATTTTTTCAAAACAATACATCACTAGCTCATATAAATGAAATATTCTTCAATATGTTAGATGTTATTTAAAAATTTAAATGCCTCCTGTTTATTGTAAAAAAAAATTAAGTCAAAAAATTTCTTTTTTGTATGTTTTTAATTTAAAATGCAATAAATAATTGCTTTAATTAATAATAATTTAATTAATAATAATTGCTTAATTTTCGTAAAAACAAAAACTTTGAAACTTATTCGCACATTTATCCTGATTTGCATTTTAATGGTTTGTATGCAAACTGATAAATTGTTCTGCAACTATGCATATATAAAATTTCAGAGTATCATTGTTTATTATTTAAAACAAGGAAGAACAGAGCTGTCATCCTCTAAAATTCTTGATTCAACTTTTGATTTTATGGAATTTTGCATTTGCACATATGTAGATACATTTTGAAAATCTGTAGGATAATGAATTCCATATTTCTTAACTAATACTTAGAACGTTTAAAATTGGGGCAATTTTGGCTTGAACTCTGTTCCTCATGTTTATCAATTTCAGAATTTGTTCTTTTTTTCGCTCCCGTTTTTAAAAAATGATTAAATTGCAGCCGTAGAGATCGATCGAAACTTCAGAGGTTTATTTTCAGCTGGCGTAAATAATGCGAATCGTAATAATGTAGCATCGCAATCGAAACAACGAATTTTATCTATATACGCAGCCATCTCATAGTAAAAACCACGTGTTAATTCCAGAAACCAAAAGCTCAGTGCCAGAAACGTATCGGAATAAAACGCGTAGAAAACATCGGTCGTGACCAATACCGATTAGAGGTACTTAGCGTAATTCAAGGTCAAATTGCAGTCACTAGGGGAGCCCATTCAGCGTAGGGAAGAAAAGAAGGGGGGGGGGTCGAGAGGCTTGCATATTTTAGCAATGTGCGTTATATAATAATTGTTAAGTTCTTTTGAAAGTGTGTTTAATAAATTTGATATTTTTCATGATGGGATTTATTTTATGAGCACATGACAAACTTTATTACAAAATAGTCTGCAGACACTGTCCAAAATCTGCGACGTACGACGCAGCGTCGCGGTGATTCTGCCACTGGGCTCACATGTGCCTGTTTCTGGAACCACTCGCATTGTTCATTCCAGCGATAACACATAAAAATAGAGTGCTATGTGAAGGGTAATGCAGTTGTGGGGACCTGGATTTCTACAGCGGGAGCAACATTTCTACGGGTCAAGATTCCAAGAATCGGAGTGGAGTGGGGACGGAAACAGCAAATGGATGTGACCATACGCATTTTATGTTTATCCATACTAGTACATATTATTCTCTAATTGGTGAATTGACTTCACTTTTCAGCATTTTATTTACACAATAAAAATTAATATAATTTTAACAAATTTATAATAAATATTACTTCATTTTTAATTGAAAGTCATAATTAAATATTTTTGAACTTATCGCATATACTAAAAGGTTTATAACATTTATTTAAATAACTGCAAAAATCTCTAATCTCCGTATAACGAAATTTTCTCTATAGCAAATTTTTCAACTGGAACCAAACAATTTCGTTATAGGGAGATTCCACTGCGTACCGGGGGAAAAAAAAAATGTTTTTAGAAAAAGACATAGGTTATATGGTAATGACGTCAAAAAGTAAATTTACTATTGGCTATCTGTTTAATGTAAAGCTATGACTGGTACAAACATGTTTCAAAAATTCCATAAACATAAAAACTGACAAGAATTATTAAGCCTATTACCTACCCAAAAAAGTTAATTTTTTTCACCTCATGTAAAAAAGGCTATTTTAATAATAAAATATATTTTAGAATACAGTGTAATGTTTAAACATAAAAAAATAAATTACTTTGAAATTTATAGCTTTAATATATTTAAAACAAATTTAGTTTATATTATAATTTTTTTTATAAATACACATACCTAATTGTTTCCAGGCATCAATTAGTTTTCTTGGTTGGATGTCCAATGTCTTCTATTCTTTCCATGCTGAAAAGTCATAGAAAACTGTTTTTAGAACAACAAATTACTTCACATCATAAAACAAATCATTAAATGATAAGCTAACTAATATTTGAATATTGCACAAGATTTCCCCCAACATCCCATCAACCGACTGAGCTGAAATTTTGCATGCAAGTGTACATCCGAAGATAATGCAATAGTTGACGGGAGCTTCTCAAAAATATAAAGTAAACATATGTTTGAGCTCATTTCGGTTAGCTGAGCATGTAGATGTGTGCTGATCTGGAGCTGTTTGTTTAGTACATTATAATAAAAATGGTTAACTTGGAGTTTAGAGTGTATACTCACTTCATTTCCTGCAAGCTCGCCAGTTGTTTGTCGCCAAGAGAAGAGTGTGACAGAACATTTGTTTTGGATGAGAGTTGAAATTTTTTTCGACGTCGTTTGAGCATGCGCCGACAGTGATTTGTTTACAGGTCTACGGCGCATGCCCTTAATTTCACCTCATTTCTATTGGTCGACGTACAAATTTGAATAATACTTCATTTACCAAACGATATTTTTCAATAACCGTTTGCTTTTCTTCTGAAGATTTTCGTTCATTTAATTTATTGATTCTCTTTCTCTGTGTTGCTAATTATAGCTTCCAAATATCTAACAAGGAGTGTTTTTTCTGGAAACAGCTCCCTTGCTACGTTTCATTGTCTTCAGACATCGTGCTTTCCCCATGTGTTTCGTTTCTCAATGAAAAAGCGAAGCTACGAGGGGCCCACTTTGCTGAAAGTGAAGCCGCTGATGTTTTTTTTAAATTAAAAAAAATTGCCTGGTGCACACTTGCATGCCCAATGTCTCGTTTTGAGATGCTGTAGGCATCGAATACACAGGAGATCTAAAAATAACTTACTGTGCATCCTAAACAGCATTTGGCAACGTCAAATAAATATGTTCCAAAGAAAATTGACGAGAAAATAGTACACACCCTAAACTCCAGGTTTATCTTGGGCTGCATGGATGGACAGTTATTTTATTTTTATTTGCCTTTATTTCATTGGGCTTATTTCTCGACTCATTTCCCAAATAAGAAAATTTCAAAATTATAAAATTTAATTTTTTTGTGAGATAACCATTTTTTTCTTGAATAAAATATTTCACAAATAATGCCAAATCATATGAAACGATTCCTTCAGAAAGGTCGTGGCCAAGGCAAGGTGGCAATCCAGGCTCACAAACATGAAAATATGCCAACTCATTGAATAGCAATGGAAACTTAATTCCTTCAAATGACTAATTACCTAAAATGTTGACACAACTCCAGTCATATCTTTCTTTTGTTCGTGTCCAATAATTAACCAGTAATTTCAAATTAACTAATAAGAAGCATTCCAATACTTCAAACAATCCTTATTTTACTATTTTCAATCTGATTGGTTTATTTTTCTCACACATGCGACTTCTAAAAAAATTAAATGCATGATCATGTATTGCATACTCGCAACTGTTACGGTTTTTGTTAAGGAACAAGTATTTGAAGTTTTTCATCATCAAGCTCTCAGAATAAAATGATTAATCTAAAACTTATTACCCTTGCGATTTATGAGGTAAACTTTCTTTTTATTCCGATTTCATATCAAAATTAATTATTTTTTTCAAGATTAAATGGGTGGTGGCCAAATGTGGAACATTACATATTCCAGTTCTGGCCACATAACTTCATTATTGTGTTTTGAGCCATTACATAAATTTAAGAATATCTGGATGAAATAAAATCAACTAATTTAGTTTTGTTTTTAAAATAAAAGCAACTAAATTTTATTTCTAAAATGAAAGTAACTGATTTAGTTTTGTTTCTAAAATGAGAAGCAACTGATATAGCTTTATTTCTGAAATAAAAGTAACTAATTTAGTTTTGTTTGTTTTCATTTTACATAGTAATGGCTCCAATTAAAAATAAGAAGGCAGGTAGCATTTCCATAAAAAAAATTTGCTACTCGCCATCTAAAGTTGGTAATGCAGTTAAGGCCATTCAAAATGGAATGTCAAAAACATCTCCATTTTGAACATTTACCTCACATTTATGTTAGAAAATTTCAACTTGAGGAACCCGACTCGAGTGATGAGGAATATTCTTTTATATGCATGGGTTGCTCTAATTTTAAGAATGATTCTGATGAATTTGATTAATGTTGCAATTAAAAATTATAAAAATACATATTTGTGGATATTGTTAGCGAGTATAATAATGCAAATTCTTGATTTTTTTAAAATCTATGCTTTTGCAATGTATCAAAAAAATTTGCGAGTATATATAGCTTAAAATTATAGTTTGTATTTTATCAATCAAATTAAATTATTGTTTTCTGCATTCCTGTTTCTTTTTTAAAAACTGAAATCTGCAGCTAAAATCAGTTTAGGTAAATTTTATTATATATCTTTATAAATTCATCAAAAAAATAACAATTAAAATAACAAAATAATGTACTAAAATAAATATTTCATAATGATTTATTTTTACTTAAAATTCATTAAAATGTCTGTTAAAAATATAATATTAATGTGGCCAAAACTGGTGCAAATTGGGTTAATTTATTTAAAAATTCATAACTGAATCTAAAATATTCTTCAGAAAATTTTTATAACTAGCAGAAAGCCAATAAAATTGGCTAAAGAATAGTATAAGTATGATTTAATATGCTTTAAACAGTCATCTACCTTATATATTTGCATATACATACTCAGAAACACACACAGATATATAGAATGTATGTATGCATAAATAAAATTTAATGTGTGAATAGAAAATGTGATTGTTCTATAGCAATTGATCTATTTCACCCGATGAATTATTAAAATCAGTTTTACAGTGCTTTCAACATATTTGAGAAAAATCTCCTGAAAAATAGTTTAACTACTGCTGCAGGTACATAAAGAGCACACAAAACTCAAAACAGAAATTAATTTTTTTATTACTATAGATCAATCAATCACACTTCCATAATGTTGAATCACAATCTGCATAAAATATACTCATTCAAACGATGAGGGTTGATTAGCCCAAGGTAAAAATCATCGAGTGTTTCAAAATTTTATAATTTGTACACACACCAATGCATTGAAATACCGAATTATTGAATATACTGAGAATACCGAGTTATAGAATATACTGAGTTATTGAATATACTGAGAATACTGAATTATTGAAGATACTACTGAAATATTGAATTACTATAGAATGCTAATAATCGAAATTATTGTAAAGAAAGAATATAACAGGGTTTCAGAATATAATTTGCAAACTTTTGCTACGGAAATTTTCAAATTTGTCTCATAAAATATTTTAACAAATAAAACATTAGCGAGAAATTAACACATATGTTAAGCAATTATCTATTTCTGAACAAATTATTTCGCTCCTGTTATGTAATATTTCAATTTTGGCATTTTAATATGAACAACAGAAATCTAACATCTAATGGTAAACACTAAACAGTCCACTGCACGTTACGTTTGAAATAAGGAAGTACTAAAAATAAAACAATAAACTAAAGAAACAACAAAAAGCTAAAGAATAATGGGGGTACTTATTCTTACCTTCTAATTAATAAATACTTGATCCACAATTTCCTTGAGCAAGTCAGGGTTCTCGCTTCGATTGTCCAAAAAAAATACGACATGGCGTCCGTTTCTAAATCCTTTTTCTGTGTCTTCTTAATATTTCCCGCTCAAAGGTTGGTACGTCATCCTGATTGACCAATGAAAAGCGTCCGTGATAAAAGAACGGGATCTGACCTTAAAAGTGGAAAATATCCTACAACAATATACGGGTTATGCCCGTAAAAAGGGAAAAGTGGCTGGTGACCGTAAAAATTACGGGCAGTGGCCCTGAAATTACGGAAATTTTTGAGAGTGTACCACCGCAGATAGAAAACAAAATCTAGTCAGTTCCTTTCAAGTGGTTCATCACAATTGTTCCCCCCCCCCCCATAGTTGTTTTTTATTATCAGAGTAGCGAAAAACAATATAAAAATATAACAGTTCGTGAAAATTAATTGTTTGATATATGTCCTTAAGAAACCATTTAAAACCAGACAAGGAGACAACATGTAGTTGAAAAAAGAATAACAATTGAAAGAAATTTGCATTATTCTACGCAATCCGCTTCCGTACTTAAAGAAAATTAATGGTTTAAGGAATGACGTCTGTAACTTTTGAAATCAAAACTAAACTAAAATAACAGTTCTAAATATGGGTTTATGTTGTCCTCTAGAGGTTCTCTAAGAAAACAATAAACCGGTAGTGAATATAAAAGATAAAAAAACAGGCCTATTCAGTTCCTTTCAATGTGGCTCATCAGAATTGTTCCCCCCACAACTGTTTTCTGTAATCAGAGTGGCGAAAGACAATATAAAAATATAACAGTTCGTGAAAATTAATTATTTGATATATGTCCTCAACAAATCATTTAAAACCAGACAAAGAGATAACATGTAGTTGAAAAAGGAAATTTGCATTATTCTACGCAATCCGCTTCCTTGCTTGAAGAAAATTAATGGTTTAAGGAATGACGTCTGTCACTTTTGAAATCAAAAACTCAATTAAAATAACAGTTCTAAATATGGATTCATGTTGTCCTGTAGTGGTTCTCAAAGAAAACAATAAAACGGTAGTGAATATAAAAGATAACCAAACAGGCGCGTACCCCCGCAGAGTTGTTACTACCGCAGATGAAAAACAAAATCTATTCAGTTCCTTTCAATACAGCCTTTACAATCGTTCCACCTGCAACTGTTTTTCATAATCAGAGTGGCGAAAGACAATCAATATCTAGAAAATTAAAATATTTGAAACACTAAAACAGGATGGATTCTTAATCATTACTGACTCATGGCAGAAAAAAAGAAATTCATATACTATGTTCTTATATTTTTCTGGAAAAAAATAATCAAAATAAAACATTTCTTCTTTTGATCTGCTGCACATCGCCGAAAGCACTTTTCTGAAAGAAATTCAGTCACGCGGCGGACATCTTAATTAAGCATTTAATTGTCATGTAGTTAATTACCATTTTGATAGACACTACAACAAAAAGATTTGAATTTATGCGTTGATGTTGAAATGCTTGTCGCTTTAATGAAGTCTTTGAAAAGACTTAATAATTTGTATATTGGGGTTCAAATCATTTTTAAAGAGCGTTTCAACGGTCTGGTGTTCTTTAAAACTTTCCGACTCTTTGTGATAGAAGTAAAGGAATACATTCGCTTTACTTTGATGCGTTAAATTTTATTAAAAATCGGATGCAGCAACAAACTGCCTTTGATTCAAATACCCATTCAAAAAGTGTTCTTATAATACAGACTGAGTATACAAATATAGTTATGCATAACCACATTTACGAATAACTTGTGATAAAAAAAAAAAATTTTGTTAGAGTTGCACCATTAAAAAGTAAGAATGACTACTGATCCTTTTCATTAACACTTTTCAAATAAATTTTATTTATTAAAAATAAGATTTCAAAAGTGATGCCAAGAGCTCTCGAAGTTGTCTTCGACATCTGCTTCTGAAAAATTGCTTTGAACTGGATTAAAACGAATGACGGCCCCCCCCCCCACACACACACACACCCGTCCCGATGAACTCATTCAATATCACTCGGGAAATACTAAAAGAAATCCATTTTAAAAAATACATACGTAAATAAAAAAAATAATACATACTTGCCGGAAATGTTTTCTTTAAGCACAAAAGGACTTACTGGAAGTCATTTTATGTTGTAAATAAACAGTAAGAAATTACTGAAGTTATTTGATGCATTGCTGCATTATGTATGATTAAAGCCTAATAAATATGTTCTTCATTTATATGAGCAATAAATAATATGATAAATTTACCTCATCCCATTTCAAAATAGAAAAACCATTTATTAATTTCATAAAAATATAAGCACAAAACATTAAAATAATGCCCTCAATAATGCAAAAGAATAGCGAAGAATGCGATTATATTCTTTGTTTCCTCAAATATGTCGATAAATTAGACATAGAGTGACACTCCGAGAACAATCCGATTGACAATCTGTAGAAAAGATCTCGGCACCATAAAAGTTGATGAATGCTCATAGCAATAATATTTCAGTCTTGTTTAAGCTAATTAAGAGAAAGAAAAAATGTCTTCCTCTTATTCAAAGCATATTACAGCTTTCAAAACAACCAGTGAACTACTTTTGTCCCGAGAAATCTTAGAAATTACATCGTCATATTTAAAATAAAAACCTAGAAGTATTTTAATTTATTAAGGAGGAAAAACATGTAATTAAGAATATCTGTAGCTCGAAGCTATCTTCGCAACATGCAATATTTTGCGATGGGATCATATCTGTTAACATATGCGTAAAGAATTAAATATTTAAAAACTGCATTCGAAAGGCCCTATTCTGTTACTTTTAAGCAGCAAAATATAAACAACATTTATCGAGGGAAGAAAAATTTATAAGACTGCTTTTAATAAAGACTTTTAATCGTACTTAAAAAATATTCTAATCAAAAATATATTATGATTTATGGTTTATTTATTACTTTTCATTTCAAATTTATCACGAAAATATTTAATGTAATCCAGAATGTTTTGATAGCAAGTGTTACCTTTTCTATTGTGTATTTGAAAAGTTCTTAATAGATAGGATCAAATTTCCATCACCCTAGTTTAGACGATTTTAAGATGATATAGCTGGGAAGCTGCGAGTGAGGGTGAACTTTGAAAGTAACTAGAAGAAGTTGAAGACATTATTTGGGATCGTAGTAGTAGTAATAGTACGGGTATTAAAAAATGAAACTTCAAACTTTAGAATAGCTAAGACAGAGACCAGAGAGAATGGTCCGGATATAAATTTTATGTGTCCATGTTAGACCAACCCTAGGACTTCTAAAATTCTGGGCCATGAATACACCAGAGAAATACAATGAAATATTTCTATTTAAATTTAATTATACAAAAGTAGCGACGTTTCATTTGTCAAAATAGATGGTAAAATTTTGCAGCTGTTAAAAATGGTTGGCCGTATTTATCTCCATATTTTATAATATATTTCTTGGGGGGGGGGGGGGAATTAAAGGATATATCCATTTTTCTTCGTTTAGAATAATTTTTAGCTTTGAAAAAAGGGGGGGGAGGGGAATTCGTTAGATCCGAGATGGCATTTTATTAAATATATCAATTCCAACTGGGTGTCTGTAAATCAACAAATCAGGCAATTCTTCAATGTACCTCATTAATTGAATTCATTTGATTGATAGATTATTTGTTCATAAGCAGATAAAAATTAATAAAGTGTATACCATCATATTCGTTTTGTTTCCATACCCTAACTCAAAATACGAATAATCAGTGCATCCGGCACTAACGCATCGCTCTAATGCCTCCTTTCAAAGGTGCAGCGTGCTACAGCAATACTAAAGGTTAAGGTTAATTACAGCCAGTAGTTTGAGAAGAACGATATCCGCCCAATCTATTAAAATTCCCCAGTAGTAAATGTTGCTTAGACAAATGATACGTTGCAGAGAATCGCTACTTAGCGAAATGAATATGTGTGAGTGATCCAAACGATGATGTCCTTAACCACGAACTGATCATCTTTTTGTAGCTGTGTATTTCGTGATTGTGTGTATCGTAGTAATGCTCACCATCAAAAGTCGATCAGGTTTCGTTTTGTTAGGGAACAATGGACGGGGTGTCCGTGAATCTTCGGGTTCTAATGAAAAACGTGTTAACGAGATGACGCGTTTCGGCGTGACTCCTTTTCAAAAGGATTGCCGCTTGCGTGTTGCTGTCGCCCCCTCAACAAATGACCGTAATTGATAACAAATGAACCCTTCGTAAAATGACGACTCATTTGTTGCCAACATCCGCTTTCTTCTGGAAGCTCGCATATCGCATCGTAAGACGGTTTCGGGGTGAAACCGTTGTGAGAACATGTTCCGTTAAAAAAAAAGGGGGCAAAAGGAAATTATTATAAAAAGTTTGGTGGCAAAAGAAAAACGATCTGTCTATTTCGGATTAGAGTCATTAAAAATCGAGGACTTTTCTAGTTCTTAAAAGACTGCCGTGCGCAATTCCAATTCGTTTCATTTTTCAATTTCACGGCTTTGAATAATAGCGTTTAATTCGTGGGCTTAGCGCTGCGAGATTTATCATATTGACTTCTTTTGTATATCACGAGGAGATGAAAAAAAGAAATGCCGAAAAAAGAAAAAGAAGGATTCGGTATGAAAAGGAGGAATCTCTTCGAATCCGAGGGTTACCAGACTCCTATTTGGCGACGGTTGGTTGTTCCTTCAGACCGCCAAATTCTGTAAGTTTGCTAAAGGAAAATTAGGATACGTGAGCAATTTTTAAATAACATCTCTCTAGGAAGTTTGGTTTTTTTTAAAAAAAAAGGCTGGACAAAGCTACAATAATTAGTAACTATAAGTTAAATGATGTTGCTACGCTATATAACAGATAGGAATAATGAATAGAAATCTAAAAAGAAAACCAAGAGAACACGAACTGCTTCATGTGACATCAATTTCTTTTATAACTGTCAGTGGGAAAGAAATTTGTAACAACGTATAAAACTATTTAAAAATTCCATTTATTATCTCAATCGGACATGTAAATATTAAACTACCAAATGCAAACCCCTTTTTTCTTTTTCAAACTAGATTGTAGAATTAATATTTATAGAAAATGGTTTCATCTAGTACAATTTAAAGGTCGTTATATCCATTTCTAAGGAATTTTTCTTTGTTAAAAGTAAATCTATTAAATAAAAAATTAAAGTAGATTACAGTGGGAAGCTTTAGTTTTCAGCAAATTGCTTGGAAAATTATTTTATCTACTGCATTGTATGATTCAGTGATTTTTATACACATTTAAAATAAATTTAATTTAATTTCCAAGGAAAAAGCCATTGTGCATACAACGTTTTACTTACATAACAAGATGTTAACTTTTTTTCTTGTAAATTGGGTTTCTCGTTCCTTTGTAACATATTTTTTCTGGTGCCTTTTTTATTGTTGAGCTGTGACAATTTTCAAAAGTGCTAAATCGCAAAAATTTGTTCATTTTTAATTTTTCTTTGAAATTATAACAGACTAGCTGATACGCCCGGCGTTGCTCCGGATTAAAATACTTTCATGTCTAATATTTTTAATGTAAAAACTACTATTATATAAAATATTATAATACACAAAATCCTTTTATGATCTGAAATGTTTTTTAATTAAAAAGAAAATATCAATTGAGTCAGAAGAATAAGCGTCGATAGTTAATTTTCTTTATAAATTATTAATTATTTGTTATATAGATACTTCAAAATTTCTTAACAAATACTGAAGTATAAGAAAGGTTTTAATGAATATTTTAAAACAATTAATTAAATAGTTAGTTTTTCATTAATTGAAAGCATGAAAATTAGTCAAATCAATAGTTGTTCCAAATATAAATTGTTTATCGTCGTTGTGAATCGTCTACTTTTAAAATTTTCTTTTAGTGTTCTTCCATAATTCTTCTAATGTATTATAGCAGCAGTTCTTCGTATTATTCTTGTTCTTCAACAATAAAAAATATTGGTGCAAATTGTGTATAAAATTAACTTTGAAAAATTTTTAAAAAGAGAGAAACAAATTGAATGGAAATGAAATTTGTGTCAATAATAAGCTAATTTTCTGAAATTCAATAAAGTGTAAAATTAGTTTCTCCGAATTTTTTAAAATTTTTTAACTAACTTTTGGGCTTTGAAAAGTTGACAGTGATCTTTCTCTTGCCTTAAATAATAAGTGTGGTTGGAATCGGTTGAGTGGTTTAAGAGGAGATGTGGAACATACACACACATATATAGTCAAAATGTCTTTTATTTATATAAAGATCTCACCGTCGTTTCTAAACCAAATTTACAAATTCATGAAATTATATCAAAGTAACACAAAATGCGAGGTAATTCCTTGAAAGTCTTGATAAAACCAAAATAAGTCTTGAAAATTAAAGATTTTTAAAATGTAAATTTGTGATTATTTAGTTTAAGCCAACTCCACACTTAGGCAGACTACCTGGCGTTTCAATAATGAATGGTAAAAATATACTACATTAGCTATTGAATAATAAATTTTGAATTTTTTTTAATTAAAGAAAAAATTTCACGAAAATAATAAAGAGATAAAGAGATATTTACAAAATAAACAGAAATATCGGGAAAATAAAGGCAGAGTAGTTCAAAGTCTCACCGTTGCCTAGCAACTGAGAATCTATAAATTTCATTCAAAATCGTCTGCGTCAATTCAATCATTTAATTAATTAAATTTTTAAAAATTAAGAAAAATTGAAGAAAAATTGCACAAAATTGAAATTGGAATAATTGGAAAGGTAAAATTTTGAACTTTAAGATGGTATAAAAATATTTTTTGTGTATCAATTTGCTCCAAAGTTACTGCGGAAAAACTGTTTCGGTTAATTTTTAATTAACTGACTGTTTAATTAACTTTTGTACTTTGAAAAGTTCAAGTGTCTTCCCCTTGTCTTAAATAATAAGCGTGCAAAATTTGGTTCAAAACAGTCCACTGGTTTGGGAGGAGATGTAGAACATAGCTACATACATAGCCACATACCCATATACATAGCCATATACCTACATACATAGCCACAATGACTTTTATTTATATTAAGATAATGTTCCAAACCCTAGAGAGAAATCTTAAAATGAATTTTATTTATTCAATTCCTACTCTTAGTTCACACTCTCCCTATATATATTTATTTATATATCTTGTTCAAATTTTCAATCGTTAATAAAATACTTTTATTCATCCACTCAAGTTCAAATACATTTTTTAAAACTTGTAGTGGATGACACTTGATGTTAATACTGTTTTTTCAAATATTAATTCATTAATTAAATTTAATTAATTAATTTTAGTTTTATATGGGATTCTAAAATAAAATTTTTCTTTGTTGACCTAAGTAGGAATTGACTTCAATTTTTTTATATTACTTGTCATAAATTTAAGTACGCTTTCGACACCGTTTTGTCGAAAGCGTACTTAAATTTTAAGCCTAGTTTCCATAAAATATCTAAAAAGATATTTCTGGAAGAAATTCAATTCTTTTCGCCACCGTCTCATCTATACAAATACGGCAAGCAGTTTCAGTCAGTTTAAAACTGTATAGTTATGGTTTCTATCTAAAGTTAAATAACTGGGAGTTTTATACTTCGCATTCCATCTAGAGTAGCCTATTTAAAGTATTTCTACTAACGGCACCTTTCCGAAAATTTGCTGATTTTACCTAGACACGAAAATTTATTTCATTTCCCCAAATGTATATTAAAAGGAAACTAATGAAGCTGGTGAAGCATCGATTAATGACAAACAAGGTAGAACATAAATTATAAAAATAATGTTCTTATTCGGAAAACTTTATTAATATTTTTAAAATCAAGAAGGTTTTCTGAACTATTTTATAACTAAGATTTGGACAGAAGTTCTTTCAAAGTCTTTTCGAAGCCTAAACTTTACCTACGTGAATCAATTTATGGAACCCATACTTTAAGAAATGCTGCTCGAGAAAATCCATGAATAAAAAATGCATCCTTTTTGATAAAAATCCGATCGATATAACAAAATAATATGAATAAATAATAATAATAATGAGATAAGTAAGATAAATTTTGTTAATTTTATATTCTTACGTACTATATAAATTTTTCAATCAATACCAACAGATCATATAAATATTCCATATTTCTATAGTCGGCGGCAACTGAAATTATCGGCCAAAACTACAAGTGAATTAGCTTAAAAGGGCATTCAAATTTATTTAAAAATAATTAATACATTTGAACAGAATTTAGTTTGTAATATCAATTGTTGGTATTCTTAGTAATGAAACTCTATATTTAAAACGAATGCTATTTAATTTCATGGAACCTTTTCTATAGTCCCGAGAAGAGCAGAAACATCCATTGCGTCATTTACCTTTACTTCGGTCAGGGCCGCGGTGGCCTAGTGGTAAGGCCTCGGCCTTGGGGCCGGAGGGCCCCAGGCTCGAAACCCGATTCCACTGAAGATCCACCGTTTATGGTGCCTGCTGCACGCTAAAACATACGTAGTGGTCAAACGTCCTACCGTTGGTGTGGCGTAAAAATACCCACACTGGCCCGGCCTACCCAAAAAGGGTGCAAGGCCGGTAGAGGACCAGCGGGGAGAGAGCCGCTCCACCAGCATGTGGAGGACGGGATTTATTGGGTGCAATAAGACGGGATTTATTGGGTGCATTGCCCGAACAGGGGCAGTAATTTTAAATACAAGAGAGCTAGGAGTGTAAACATGGTTCGACCCACCTCGGTGGGGAGAGAATAGCTTGATTTACTGCTCGGGCAAGCAAGGAACAGTAAAAATGTATTAAAAAAGAAACAAACAAATAAACACAGAAAAAGCAGTAAAAATCGGGCATATAAATAAGACAAAGATTGAAACCCCATAGTATAAAAACAAAATACACACAAATAAAAACTGTACCAAACATAGTATTAATAATAATAATTACTTCTAAGTTTGCAGAGAGGGGCGCCAGCTCAGGTGTCATCCTCGTCATCTGACCGCGGTTCAAAATTACCAGGTCCGCCCCAAAATCGCCCTCGTGTTGCTCCAAAACAGGACGTTAATATAACTAAATTAAATTTCGCTTCGGTCGTCTGTGGTTTTCGACTCATCGTCTACTTGATCTGTTCCTAATGATAGTGAAATCTTTGGTGACAAATGCATCTCTCAAACTTCCATGGCTTTGTAACAGTATTTTTATGTCTCCACAGAGAATTGAAAGGTATTTGAGAATCACTGATGTAGAGAGCGAAGAGGATTCATTCTTTTAAATGATTTTCTGCTTTAAACTCGGTTTCTTGAAAGATTTGCTTCAAGTTTTTCATGTGGCTCCCTTTCCTTTCTCGCATTTAAATAACACTTCCCCCTCATTATTAGCAGCGGAAAAGAAAACGAATCGAAGAGATAAGATATAAATTATTCATCTCATTTTATCGCGACGATCAAAACCAGTTTACCAGTTCTGAAACTTCTCCAAATTTACGAGTATTAAAAGAAGAAGAAGAATTCTTACTATTCATTTAAACTTTTTCGTCTTTTGGCGTCATTAATTTTACATGCAAACTTTCAGATAACATTTTTAGTTGGCAAAAAGTAAATAGACGTTGACCGTGATCATAAGATAAATCGAAGACGCAGCTTAAGAAGCAATGATACATTAAGAACTATTTTAGAGATTTCTGGTATATAAGAGAGATACCGAGTTACTTTAGTTTGTCAGCAAGTTCAAATAGATCTGTTTCAAAGAAGAACATGCACATATGTCAAAATAAAACTTTTTATAAGTGAACAGAGTGCAGAAATAGGATAGCTTTCGCCTAACTGAACGTTAAATGAAAAAGAAAAGTAACGGCTGTGGGTATCGCTGAAATAAACAAGGAGTATTTCGGACGAACCTTAGAATTTTTTTTCCATCCTTTAGTCGTTTTAAGTTAGAGGAAAGGATGAAGATTTGAGTTGTTGATTTCAAGAGTTAATCAAGCTTCATTCGCTTAAGGAAACTTCTTAGTAAAACGAAACAAGTTCTTTTAAACTGATTTCTTCTTAGATATTGTCATCCCCGCAGCTTTAGTAGCATACAAAAAAAAATCATCAAAATGTAGGTGCCTATATTTTCTTATAAGTTGCTGTTTGAGTCTTCACACACACACACACATTTCAGAATTTTCTCCTTGTCTTTTTATTATTATTATTTATTTACTAGCCCAACTTTTTCGCACTGGAAAATTGAGGAGTTTTCATTTTTTAATCCCTGAATCTCATAATTAATATACTCAATGCCATCTGTCAGAACTAAAATACCTGATTCGCAAGTTTAATAAATGTACATTGTACAGTGCACTGGTTTTCAAACTGGAAATACTTAGATTTCCCTAAGACCGCTTTATACTTCGAGAGATCCTCCTTTTCAGTAATAAAAACTCATTTCAGAAGAAAATAGTCTGTAATGAAATGTGCCAAGAAGCATTTGAAATAAATTTAGAATAACGCCTAATAATGCTCTTAAAAAACTCGGAAATTATTTTAAACGTTACATAACACGCGCAAGACATTCACAATTTGTGCTAAAAAAATTAAAAACATAAGCTACGTATTAGGGCAATTTGGGCGAAAAAAATATGCATAAAATATGTTTTTTTCTTTGGATAATTAATAGGTATTTATTTTTTTTAATATGGTAACAATTTTGAATTTTCATCTATGTATGTCGCATACCTAAAAGGCATTTACAAACTTTAAAGATGCGTCAGGCATACAGAAACAAGTCATTTCTGCAATAGAACATGGGGTCGAAAGCGCAAGAGGGGGCTCTTTGTCAGTGAATTAAGTAGAAGAAAAGGATACACCAGATAAAATGTACAACGCAAATTGAATGCAATGCAAATTTGCAATAGCACAACAACCCAGCTGCATGACTAATAGTATTACAAGTCGCACGCAGCATGACAAATACCATAATGGTAAGTGGGACGCAGCATCAACAACAAAACGTTGGAGTACTTAAAGTAAGTGTTCAAAGGACTTGCCGTTTGGAGCGATACACGTTTCGTATTTTGCCAGTTTGTAAACGACCTTTCGGGATACTTCGTATATATAATTATTTCTGTAGTGAAATATTAAGAGATTTTTCATAAGACATCAAAGAGAATTTTTTGTTGCTTTATCTTTCTCCACCTCCAAAGCAAACAAAATTCCTTCAAACTGACTTCGTTTTCACTTCTTGCCATTACTTGATTTCTGCAGCAGTGCTTTTTCAACGGTTATTTTCCGCATTTTCTTATTTTTCAATTGAATAAATTTCTTTTCTTTTTTATTTCTATATTCATTTTGTTTCTGATTAAAGAAATTAAGTTGCATATACAGTCAACACTTCTTTAACACGGCAATCGGATGACACAATTTCCATACAATACGATGTAAAAAAAATGTGACAGCTGTCCTACATAGCACCTTAATAAACCTAGACATTCTTCATATAGAACGGATTTTATTATTACACTGATCTAATTACGTTAAGCGTCTTAGTTTCACTAAACCATGTTTCGATATCGGAACAAAGCGACAGGAGGATAGGTAACAGGATTTGTAACAGGAGGATAGAATATAACAACAAACAGAAACAAAAACAGTAGTAACAGCTAGAATCACAGTAGTAACTGATGTTATTCCCTTCCATCCAAACAAATGTAAATTCGAAGCTACGAAAATACGGTCCACATCGAAAACTTTTTTTAAGATTTGTAGTTGATAACTAGAGATGTGCTTAATATTTGCTACCCTTCCATCAAGGAAAGAATGAATACGTTACAAGGTAACATCTGGTTGTGATAAAGGCGTCGAAAAGGCGCAGAGTTACGCAACGAGACAGCTGACAAGAAAGAATTCCAAAGAGAAACTATTATTTAACGAAGAGAAGAAATAATAACGATTTGAAAAAGAAAAAACCACGAGAGAACAAATACGTGTGTCAAGTCGAGTCGTCCTCCTGTAGCTAGAGTCTCCGAGGATCGAATGTAACAAACGCGGGGGATACGCGGTAAATATAGTCGCAGTTTTGACAGTTGTAAATAAGTGATGTTCTTTGTGGTAATACCGCGAGCCCATTCTGTATTCTGGACGCAGTTCGAGCCGCCCAAACTTGGCTCAGATTCACTCCACAACCGCCAAGCAACGAAGAAGGACACAGAGTCAACTGGTTGTGTCAATGTCAGTTGCTTGTAAAAAGGGAAGATTAAATCTAGATAGATTATTGTCCACAGGCTGGATCAGCTCACTCCTGCTGCAAGACGGACGGGTCACTGTCTTTTCGCATTGCTTCACATTTTTTTGGCTTCTTATCGCTCTTTTCCTGACTGCTACATACCCACCGTGACATTTTTTTCCGTCCTCTACCTTCTCGCATATCACTCGTTATATGCTAGCCGCATTTTAGTACATTTTTCGTACGACGATAAGTCATTTTTGAGAAAATTGCTCTTTCTTTTTGAGAAAAGTCTTATTTCTTTCCCTTTTACATCTGAAATTACTGCCATCACTTTGACTTTCAGTAGTAAATAAAGTGAATCTCTCTCTCTCTCTCTCTGGTAATCATTTACAAAAAATACAATCCATTTTAAGATTTTAACAAACAAAAGTATATCATAAATATTAATAAACAACCATCAATAGATTTTCATTACAATGAACATAAAACTGGCTGAAATGTTTTTAAGGTATCCGACTGGCTTAAAATCGTCGTTTTTGATGAAATTATCAAAAAAAAACATTATGACTTAATTTTGTAGCCTGTTTAATCATCTTTCTAAAATTGTCTCACTTTTTACTCTACGTGAATTACAAATGGAGTTACAGCTGTTTTATTACCAAACTGTAAGCATTATTTTATGTTGGATGGAAACTTTAAATGTGTTTTCTGAGAAACAATAGATATACTAAACAAAAATTAAAATAAAAAAGGAAGAAAAGTATAGATAAGAAGCAGCAGATTTAAACATAAACGATGACAATATATCTTTTAGCGTACTAACGCAACAGCCTCAAGTGATTGCATCAACAGAAGTTTAAAACGATTAATATTTAAAACACATAAAAATTAATTTAGAAAGCAAACAATGTTCAAAAAGGAAAAAATGAATGAGAAATCGAATGGCGAACTTTATCGAAGACCACTCGCCATAAAGATTCCAAATTATACAAGATTTTCTGTCAAGGGTAAGATTATAAATCAAAAGTATACCCTTTGTGGCCTGAATCCTGTCCAATATCAATATGAGAAACATTCTGAAAGATCAAGATGCAAAATCCTTAATGTATAATTAGTTCCTTAATGTATCAATCCTTAATGTATAAAGTTCGCCATTCGATTTCTCATTCATATCTTCCTTTTTGAACATTGTTTACTTTCTAAATTAATTTTTATGTGTTTTAAATATTAATCGTTTTAAACTTCTGTTGATGCAATCACTTGAGGCTGTTGCGTTAGTACGCTAAAAGATATATTGTCATCGTTTATGTTTAAATCTGCTGCTTCTTATCTATACTTTTCTTCCTTTTTTTTATTTTAATTTTTGTTTAGTATATCTATTATTTGTATCTGTATTATATTAGAAATAGCTGCATATGTGCCTTTATATATAATACTACTAATTTTTATTAATGTTTGATTAATTAATTTAATCAATTTTTAAATAATATTTTCACTAAAATTTAGTCAATTTATAACTCTTTTTTCTGAGAAATGATATTTTTGAGGAAAACTGTCGACCGTAACAATGATTTCTCAAAAAGTTATTCAAGTATTGATATGAAATTTTCTGAGATTGTTTTCTGTAATATGCTTGATGTTTTCCTCTAAAAACTAAGGTCAATTTTAAAATCAAGTATAAAGTGCGTAAATATAAACGAAAAGCATTTTTTTATGAAAAAGTACCAGCTTAGTAAGTATGTTCAGCTATATCTCAAAACTATTTTGAAGTACAAGAAATATTTTAGAGCATAACACAGATAACTATCATAAAAGTGTACTCCTACAAGGATTTATGTATACTTAGAATATGATTTTGTCTATGGCTGTTAGCGTAAGGCAAATATTTTTGTCATTTTTCTTCAAATTTCTCAGTTTTTTAAAAAAATATTATTTTGAAAGCCTAATTTTACAATATTTTCATAGTGTTAAAACATATGCAGTTGAAAAATAACATTAAATATATATATAAAGTTATTTTTCAAAAAAATGACTCCGAACACAGTCGGATACCTTCAGAACCTGATTGTATAAAGAAATATGAAAGCATATAATTTTAAAAAATTGTTACAGCATTATAACGAAAGAATTGCTCCTCACATAGTCACTGAACAACGGCTCGTCATCTGCGAGAAATATCTAATATATTTAAAGCATCTCTTTCGGTTTGTGTTATTTAAATGTCCGTCTTGTTGAATTTCTCATTTTGATAATTTATGAGCAAGATTAAAGTTCAGAAATTCTTCCATCAATGCAAAGGTGGTTTGATAATTCATATTCTGAAATAAAAAAAATTTAAAAATTTGCCCTTTATTATGTTAAATACCAATAGATATTTCATTAACAGGGATAACAATCAAATTCTGTAATTCTTAGGTTTAATATAATACTGTTAAATCAATTGCACTCATCAAAAAACAAATTTCAGTAGAATAAGCGACATAAGCAGTACTGATTATTTAGAGTACTTATTACAGTACTCTAAACAGTACCGATTACAGTTTTCTTCAATTACAGCAGTTATTTTCGATTAATTATAAATAGACCCTTTATAAGAAGTCAAAACAAACTAATAGAAATTTTCCGAAATAACCACATGATTCAACGACAGAATTCAAAATGTCGATAGTCCTGTAAAACACAAAGGGAAAAAAATCACCTCTTATATCTGAAATATTATTATAATGGCATTTCTTAATCACTGTTATAAATGTACATCGACTCATCTTTAATCAGGAAACATTATAGACTACCTTTTTGTTTATGATATGTATGTAGATTCTAGAAATATGATGCATGAAAAATTAAAAGGAAATTAGCATCCATATGGATTATAGCCATAACTCTTAAATAATAATCCACAAATAAAAAATAGCTGACAAAATTTAACTGAATCGCACAGAAGAATTTGACTTGCACCAAAAAAACCCCTTTTAATTTAATTTTCGATTTAAAATTTGAAGACTTTAATAAAAAGCAAGCACTTAGATGCAATCTATAACATAATTCCTCTTCTTGCGAATTAGCCAATCCCTTTAAATGAAGTTTTTAGTATCCAAGTAAGTATTGAACAATTTTTCAATCTTGAGTGAACCCAAAGACAAAAAAGACGAGTCCTTCCAAAAAATATAACTTCCGAGAAACATTCGTGCATGTCGTGAATATATATGACCAAAAATTACGGATGATAGGCACGTTTGATTAAAAAAAGTCAAGAATGATTACACTGATATTCAAGAATCTTGTATCTCAACGTCAGTTTTTTAATCTAATTTTTCAACAAGATAAAAGGTTACATTTTCATGCTGGTAAATCTGCCAAGATAAAATTTAATGTTTACAAGAGGATATTATCTTCAATTACATATCATTTTGTAAAAGAACAATACTTACTTTCCAGGTAGAACTGTTGCAAGTGCGCGGAAAAGTGTGCAATGCATGCATTTATATGTGCTTATAGATAACAGCCAAAGAATTGATAAGATATATAAAAAATAAATTATATTGTTGTTCAGTATATTAGTATTCTTTGTACTACGCGTCTGCGTGATGACTGGCTTTAAGTAGAAGAACAGAAGCGTGCATTACAAATGAAACGAACCTGAAATTTTTGAGCAGTATGAGATAAAATAAAAGATAGAACTTTTTCGTTCACAGATTTTGTCTCTCTTTTCAACTCTTTTCTATTTGGAAAAATTTCGAAGCAGATAATCAGGTCAGATAAGAATCAACAACTCATTTCTTTATAATGAAAAGAAACATCTTTTTATGATTAGTAATTTGACATTGTTCAAAAAATTTTAAACTCTGTTCACATTTAAAATTCGCCTACTGATTTCAAAAAATAAAAAAATGGTTTACGTGAAAATAACACCATATTATTTTACTGTTTTTCAATGAGTTCATTGATATATTCTTAATTAGAGATGTAAATTATTTTAATTTTGCTAACATTTCTAGGTCATTTTAAAGAACTTTTCAAGCTGTTTTTAAGAAATATAATCAATATATGTCGTATTTTTAAATAATTATCCTTTAAAGCGTTCCTTTTGATAATTTATAATACTGGAATGCTTATTTGAGATATTCTAGTGCATAATTTTGCATTCAACGTTTTTCGTAATAAATACATGTATGAGTATTCATGTATTTATTGTGATATTAGAAGCTTTACATTAATAAAAAAAATTAATCAACTCCATTTATAGTTCCATCACAGAAACATTAAAGGTATTAATGCACACATGCACACGATTAATCGATTTTTTTATTTTAATGAAACAAAGTAAAACTCTGAATCATTAAATAGCTCTTTTTACTTACGACGCATTTACAAAATGCTACATTTTGTATACAATGTGTTGTGCAGATTTTGTCTTTTGCATTAATCTGTTCAGTGAAATTCACTTTACGATTCAAAGAATTTTGTCTCTTAAACAAAAAAAATCTCTATGTGCTTTATGATCAGCATTTAAATCAAGATAAAAAATTATTCCTCACATTTGCATGCAACTGTATGGTTCTCAGTTGTTAATACTTTAAGTATAAATAGAAATTAGAAATAAGTATAATACAATTTTTGTTATAATAAATATATTGCTTAAAAAGTAAAAAAAGAAAGTTCATTATAAATTCATTCAACCAACAAAAAAAACTAACATATTGAGGAAATAATAACAAATAAATAAATAAAGCATATAAACAATTTCATTCCTAAACCTCAGTCACACTGAAATTTAATTTTAAAAAATCAGTAAGTTGTGCTTTTAATTCAGAATGGTTAACAATACCTTGAAATACAATTAAATATCTGAAAACAAAAAAAATGAAGCAATACAAGAGAACTCTGTTAATCTCCAGAGAAGCTCGTGAAATGTTATAATGCTTTCTACCATTCTGCATCAACTTACATTCTTTCATATGTCTAATTCCTGAAACACACTTTGAACCAAAAAATTCGCTTTCTGGTACAGATTTACCATCCTTTTGCACTAATCCTTTCCATCCTTTTGCACTAATCCTTTCCATCCTTTTGCACTAATTTAGTTTTAAAAAATAAAAACATAGAAGTAAAATTGAGTAAAATACAAACAAAATTTTCAGAAGATTTTTTTTTTCTAGAATAGAAAATAAAACATTCGAAAAATAAAATATCTTAGGCACTCGGCACAAAAAAAGATTTTAAATCATTCTCTTTAAATAAAATATTTTATTTGAAATATTTGATAGAGTTTTATAAGACATCAGATCTCATATTAATTATTTCAAATCGGTGCATTAAAATAAACAATTTACTTTTAATTATTTCATATCCATTTTAAGTTGAACGTTTCATTTTAATTTCTGGCCATATATAGCCCCTAAGTGTTATAAAGTGTTTAATCCACCGGCGGAACGTTAAGCAAAAATACCTATTTCTGTCCTCACAGATTTTTTATAACACCATAATCTGAAACAGCGTTTTTGTCAGATAGATTTCCTCCTGTATGGAAGAGAGGGAATTTTAACGTTTCATTTTAATTTCTGGCCTGATA
>BGPR01000001.1:7182042-7192754 GCA_013235015.1 Araneus ventricosus
AGAGGGAATTTTAACGTTTCATTTTAATTTCTGGCCTGATATAGTCCCTAAGTGTTATAAAGCGTTTAATCCACCTCATTCTATCTACCTATTTCTGTCCTCACAGATTTTTTATAATACCATAATCTGAAACAGCGTTTTTGTCAGATTTCCTCCTGTCTGGAAAAGAGGGAATTTTTAAGAACTGCTAGGTACACGCGTTTTCATTTCATAATTTTTCTGAATCTTTATGAAAATATAAACCCCTCATGCGGCGTAATTACAGACCTCCTCTTTACCACTTATTTTAATGTTGACGATAATCTACACAGACCGGATTTGTTCAGTTCTACCATTCTTTTCACGAAACAAAATAAAAGTAACAATATGAAACCTTCGTTCAAAGAGAGCTTCCTTCCACGCAATCTCAAGGGGGAGTGGAAAGCACGATTCTGTAAATGATTAGGGTAATAGTTCGGGTTCCACACACACACACAACATTGCTCTTTTCACACTTCGAGAACTTCTTATTTAGCACAACATTGCACTGGCTTTTCATTTGAAGTCTTTGGCGGTAAAAATTGTTTTTCACTGTTTTATGTTACCGCATTAAATAGAAAGACGTTGAATCGCTTTAGAAGGCCATTCTGTAGAATGAAAATCGAAATCAGTCTCATTCTGATAAAGGAAGGCTAATTAAAATATAAAGCAAGGTTAACATATTAGCAAAAATTTTAAAAATGAGTTCAATGTTATTGCTTTAATTTGAACTTTCCAGCTTATATTCTTTCCTATTAGTCTTGAAAAAGTTGCATCAGTATTTCTATTTTAGCCTTGGAAATGCTGCGTAGGATTAAAATCAAGAAAAATAAATGGGATTGCTGTCCCTCTCGACTTTCTCGTATACTGCCACAATTGCCGTCTTGTATGCAACCAATACTGCCATTTTGTGTTTAACTTCGTCGTAGTGAAGAGAATTGAGTATACATTTTGAAACAGTACCTCTAAAATATGATAAAGGTGTAAAACTTTTTGTGTGAAGAACCACATACGAAATTACATTAGTCTATATCGTTGCAGTTTTAAATTATAATATTCACTCACGGGCAGACAGATTTCCCGAAATTCGATACAAATCTACACATGTATAGCTATGATTACATACCAAATTTCATCCAGCTATTCATTCCCTCTTTTAAATTACAACACACAAACTCACATAATTACAAGATTTTTTTCGGATTCAGGGAGAACTAAAACGTGGAGATTCATCGAAATCTCGAGGTCGAATCTTTTGAATTTTTATTCTATTCATTCCGATGAACTTTTCTTATATGAGATAATAAAAATATATCTGTTTTCCCTTTTAGTCTTTAAAATGTTACATTGCATGAAAACCTAGATAAAAAAAAAGATCAGAAAAGATTTAATAATGACCATAACTGTACCCTAATATAAGTGCCTTATATTAGGGTGTCTTAAATTTCTTTCACCAAGAACACATATAAATAAAGAAAGAAAAAGATGCATTAATTAAATATAAATGAAAAGAAACTTAATCTTTTACAGTTGTTTTGTAAACTATAGCAATTGTTTGTGAATCTTTTTAAATGAAAACTTAATTTTGTTCATTGTTTACTGAATCATTTCTTAATTGCATTATTGTTTATCACAAAAACGCGCACTATGTCCAAGTTTTCTCAATATCATTTTTTTTACCCTATTAGCTGGACACGCCCTTACTACAAATTTCTTAAGTGAACAGAATTTAAAAGAAGCAAGTAATACATTTTCTTCAACAATATTTCATTATGATTCTGCAAGAACAAGGAAACCAAAGCCTTGAGGAAAGGTTCGCAAAAGAGAAGTCGGTCGCAGCATTCACGAAATCGCGAATAAGTCAGATTTTTAAAGAGATAAACGCAATTGCTAAATATTGTTGGATAAGTGTTTAACAGAGAGGAGAATTTTAGCAGTCTCAAATCAGTTCTACCACTTCGGTGAGTTTCGGTTTGCCATTTCTCTTCTATTGAATAACTGAATCGATTCTTTTCCGTGTATATGTTACTGTGAAAGACCGATATCTGGCAATGTCGATATTCTCCGGTGAATGTCAGTTTCTCCGGTCGGTGAATGTTGATAATCTCCGGTGAATGTTTGTGGCATGTGTCGACATTCTCCAATTTCGGTCTTTCACAGTAACATATACACAAATGAATTGTTTCCCTCCTTTAATTTGCTGTTTTTACGTTTCGCCCATTTGGATAGTGTTAACTGTTCAATGTCTGTAAAACAATACTTTACACAGCAGTATAGCGATGAGGAGGATTAACCCATTCATCGCTACGGACGAGATATCTCGTCCTTCAGGAATCTTCGCTGTTCACTAGAATTTGACTTGCATAACAAATTTATCAAGTTAAACATATTAATAGATGTCCCCAGAATACGTTCACCTCTTTATTTTTTGATTCATAAATTGTCTAGAGCGAGCACAGTTACTTTTTGTCTTTCTTGGAGCTTGCATCTGATTAGCCCATAGCGATGAACGGGTTAAAAGGATTATAGATGCCGATGACGAAATCATTCTTGGGGCCGCTACAAATGCAAAATATTTTCGCTTTAATTTCACGTTTTTAAAGCCAAATACAACAGAGACCTCAAAATACTACTTTTTCTTTTCGACACTTAATGAATAGTTGTGAAACTGAAATGAATAAAAAGTTAACCCTAAATAATCATCCCACCCCCCTTTAAGCCATAGAGTTGTTGTTGTTGATGATAATCCCCGAAGATCAGCAGAGCTATATCATGTCTATGAGCCTGTGTGCCCTGAAGAAATCCAAAGTCAATAGAGGATTAAAAACAAGATCATGTTGGGAAAGCCCCAGGCATGCAAGAATATGATCATGTGTGGCCTGTTCTGCAGTACATTTTGGGCAGATCTCAAAACACTTAGAATTATCAGAGAAAGTCAAACTTCTGATATGCCCACTAAGGAAGCGAGTAAGAGTTGTTTGGTCGCGCCTGCTGCAGTCAATTGATAGACAGCCACCTTGTCGAGAACCATGATACCAGTGATGCTCCGGTGGAATGAGCCAGATAGTTTTATTCCTGCTAGCCATAGAGTAAAACTGAATGACCAGATCGCCGATCACAATGATACAGAAACTATAAACCAAGCAAAATAGACCACTTTACGAGGATCTAAAACTTATTGTATGTTCTTGGATTCCGAAACCCTCCTCGCTTTTGCGCATGCTTTAGGCGGAGTTATTTTCACCAAAATAGGGGAAAAGCGAAAAATGGAGGGGGAGATATTTACATTTTATTTAGCGTGACCTAACAAAGAACTCCGGAAATGCGCTCATCTTACTCATAGACTGCCATCCCTTTCCGGAGTAAAATCTTCCAAAAGTGCTAGTCTCGGGATATTGAAACGATCAGTACAAGTGTGGCACTTCCCATTATTGGTGATGTTTACCAACCAATTGTACCGTCAAGGGGACCTGCTTACTTGTAGTACGGTAGTTTCTCATCGTGGAACTCCCCAGGATCTAAAATGCATAAATTGGAAGATAAACTAAAGCTAAAGATTGCGAGATGAAAACTGAGGAAGCGTTTATCTCAAAAGAAGGTCTCAGTTAAAGAGTAGGATAGAAAATATATAAATAAAGAAACGCACAAAAGCCAAAGTAGCAAAGTTTTAAATCAAGACACAAAAAAAATCAGATTATTTGGTAGCAAAACAAATTCTCGGGGAAAATCATAAAAAATAGAGCATAATTTTCTCAAGACTTCTTTGTATTTAGATTTAAAATAATTTTATGATTTAAAAAATATGCACAATTCAATTGCATAAATGGAAGAAATAGATAAAACCAGAATTATACAAAAATCACTTTTCGTTAATGCAGGCCTGAAAGACATGCATTTCTCAAAGAAATCCATGACATAAAATTCACTATTTATCCCTTGCACTACAATGGCGTGTCAGGCTCGTGTATCGAATAACAGAATTTTTGCTATTTAAATCTGTATCTAAGTTAAAGTAGCAATTAATTTAAAAGACAAAAATCATTTGGTCACGCTTATATATCTCAGGTATCTTTTCCGTTCTTTTATGAATGGAAATAACAATATGTGTCCAAAATAAAATGTGGCATCTAATTAGAAGTCTAAATAAATTAGCAGTTCAAGAAGTTAGGAAGATAATAATGGTAACTGTCAGTGTCAGAATCTTTCTAAAGAAAGGAAGAATCCAATTCCTTCTTTTATTAAGCGACAAAGTGTCAGACTTGTCACGAAGGCATGTATAAAACGATAAATTAATCGAATCGCTTGGCTGTCTAAAATTTATGTAGCCTAGAAGGGAATTTTGACCAGTTTGGGTGAAGGTAGATAACATCATAAAATGAATCCATAAACCGAATAAAACAATAAAAGGATCCTCATTACTTCTGTGTTTACAAAGACTTACCAAATTCTTTACATAACTAGGAAACAGCTAAAAATAATTCTGCATAGATTGAACAAGTAATGGTTTAAAAAAAGGCTAATAACAGACACATCAGGAGAAATACTAAGAACAGTATCTTGAAAAGTGCAACTAAAATTAATTGAATCATTTTCAAAGTGCAAGAAATTTTCTTAAAATTCAGGACAATCTGGCCAAGTTTGAAAATGCTTAAAAAATTGTATAATCTTCTGTGTAAAATAAAAAATTACAATGACTGAAAGAAGATAGCAAAGATCTTAAAAGAGGAGCCTGAGAGAATCCTTAAGCTTTACTGTATCATTGAAAATTTTGTATTTCTATAAAAACTGTTGAAATAAATAATTACAATGACTAAACGATGATAGCGAAGATCTTAAAAGAGGAGCCTGAGAGAATCCTTAAGCTTTACTGTATCATTGAAAATTTTGTATTTCTGTAAAAACTGTTGAAATAAATAATTACAATGACTGAAATCAGATAGCAAAGGTCTTAAAAGAGGAGCCTGAGAGAATCCTTAAGCTTTACTGTATAATTGAAAATTTTGTATTTCTATAAAAACTGTTGAAATAAATAATTACAATGACTGAAATCAGATAGCAAAGATCTTAAAAGAGGAGCCTGAGAGAATCCTTAAGCTTTACTGTATCATTGAACATTTTGTATTTCTATAAAAACTGTTGAGATAAATAATTACAATGACTGAAAGAAGATAGCAAAGATCTTAAAAGAGGAGCCTGACAGAATCCTTAAGCTTTACTGTGTCATTGAAAATTTTGAATTTCTATAAAAACTGTTGAACTGCATTTGAGATAATATTATACAATTGAAATTCAAATACCGTAATAAAAAGAAGAACGTAAAAGTTAACTAACAGAAAAACAAGAAAATGGGAAAAGAATCCTGACACGCAAATTTGCATCTTAATTTATTAAAATTTTAAGCGTTCACTGAGTTATAGCTTTATGCCTCCTTTTCTCATCTGATTGTGTGAGACGAACTGAATTTAAATGACTGTTGTTGGTGATATCTATAGATGACATCTTTTCACCAGTCAAAACGGACACTAAATAATTTTACAAACATTTTTATGGTGAAACATTTATTGCTTTGTTTTTCAATTTATTTCATAGCCATATATCCAAGAAAAATATTTTAAGCCAAAATATTTTCTATTAAGAAAGCTGAAGATAATAAATTCAAGGAATCATGCTATTCTATATCATCCTATAATTGTAGTTTCCGTCCATTTATTTGTTTTTCTACTTGTAAGAAAGCAAACTGCTTGTAGCTCGGTATTTTTTAAAGCCATTTGTTGAATTTTCACTTTTTAATAATTACTACCTTTATTTTTGTAAATTGAAATGTTTAAAGATGAGATGCATCTCATAGTGTCGAAAATTGAGCAATATAAAATTATTATACTCAGTGATGCTGGATTAAGTTGCTATCAAATGTTTAAAAAAATAGATTCAAGTCAATATACCCTGAAAGAAAATGTGTATAGTGCCGGAGTATACTATCACTTCAGGTTTTCTACTGAGTAAATACAAAAATAAAATTAAGCAAATTACAGAAACATCTCATCTTCAGAAACTAGAAGTGATTTGAGATATCTAGGTACATATAAGACTCTTCAATGTTCTGTATACAATGAGTGTTACATATAAAAATTTTTCTTGAGAAACAATCAATAAGAAAAAATAGAGCAAAATTTTAAAATTTTTTTTTAGTTATTTATAAAAGAAAGCAAAATTTAAAACTGGAGCAAGAAAAAAAAATTTATTATCATACAATAAAATTAAAAGAATTTAATTGTAAAAAGACATGAAGTTAGAAAAATTACGACAATGTTTAAGATGCGCGCCATTGCAGCAGCAAAACAAAAAACAGAGAACAATAGACTTTATTGGTATATCTGTCTAAGGTTTTCTTATTTCATTTTGCAGTTGTATAATAATGGAGGAATTTAAATATTATCATTAAAAAATTAACTTATATGCATAAGATTAACCTTCTCACTGTTGGATCTATTCTTGTAATATGTAAAGCTGCTGCTGTAATATGTAAAGATGAATCGCAAATATCAGAACTTCCCAGGTTTGGATTTCACACAAATAATTGCACCGTCTACACATGGACACAATGTATTTGAAGAAATTTTGGGATTATTATTATAATTAGGAACTCATCCCCAACGTATTATAAGGAGATTTTGGCAATTCTTGTTTTCTATAAAGATAAAAAAAATAACCAAGTATCAGTAAAGATTTGAAAAGAGCTATTAAAGAGGAACCAGAAAAACATGAAAAAAAGTTGAATTGTATCAACAACCGTTGAAAAATTATATGGCTATTCGAAAAATATAAAAACTGTGCAGTTATTTTTGATCACATTTTTCTCAGAAGTTCACTACATGAGAAATAAATAACATAAAATACTCGACAGAGAAAATTTGTTTAAAATATTACCATTACTGCAAATCTTTGCAAGAATTTTTAATAAAGGATTTGCCGCATAATATTTTGCTTTTATCAAAAACATTTTCTCGTCTTATTTCTTTAGATTTTTTCTAGTTTTATAACACGAAACAGGCATTTAACGTTTTGCCCATGGATGTAGCAGCATAATCACGTTACTTTAACACTAGGCGTTTAAGCATCCTTGATTAAGTCATTCCATAAAGTTACGTTTTAAAGTATTTTATAATTGAATAGTCATGAATAAAATAAAAATGTATGCCACCGATCCCAGTTTATTCAGAATAACTGATTATACCTTTATGTTTCAAAATGACGTTTTTCCTATTTGTTGTACCTTATGAGCAGACGCTTTTTATTTAAATTCGGCTTTCCATAATTAGAAAATTGTTTTAATGACTGTCAGTTATCCTATTATTTTTTTTCAAGATTTGCCGTTTTTAGCAAGCCTTTATGTGTATTTCAAACTCTCATGCAAGCTTTGAGCTGAGAGTGAAGAAACAAACTTAATTTGCATCCGTCTATTGCTTTTCTTTCCCGATTCTAGCCCCTCCCCCCACCGCACTCTCTTGTCTTATCACAAACACTTCCGATTTCAAAATAAACTTCAGCTATGGCTTCGACTTTTTTGCATGGTTTTTTTACATCTACAGCATTTGCCTTCCTCTCTTTTAGAAGAATTTATCTTGCTGTAATAGAAAATTGAACAATAATTTTAATGTCCCTTCCAGTAATTTCGCGTTTTTTTTTTTTTTTTTTTTTGCAAATTTCAATAAGTGTTATTTTTTTATCTTTTTGAACGAAAATTTTGAAAAATATCTATATTCTTCACGTTATTTCTAACTGCTTTACTTCATAAAAATTCTTGTTTCTTGGAGTTTTTTTTTGTAAAACCAAACTGTTTAAATGAACAGCTTACTGATTGATTTGACTTTAAAATCTCAAAAAATATTTCCAGTTCCCTTTCTTTATCTTTCTCTAATGTCCATTTCCACCATAAAATTCGATTTTTATAATAGGCAAAAATATAATTTTCTTTATTTGAACGTAAGTCCTATTTTAATCTGATCAGCTTATTTATTTATTTTTTTCGTTTTAAATCTAGAACTATGACTATCAAATCTAGAACTATGACTCTAGGACTATGAAATATAGAATATGCAGTCCAGATGTAGATGTAAGAAAACGAATGTGGAAAAGTCGGAGTCATAGTTTAGTTTAACGACCCTTTTTGAAACAATACGAGAGATATTTCTGGACGGACCTCGTCATTTTGAACCGCAATCAGATGACGAGGACGATTTCTGAGCTTGCACTCCCTCTCCAAACTTCCGCACCACACCACCGTCTTCCCTTCCGCCTAGGTGGCCTGGCCATGGGTGGAGCGTGGATGTTGTGCATTACAGCAGCGGTAGGACGTTTGACCCGCTACGTATGATTTAACCTCGGAACAGGCCCACATACACGACGGATCTTCAGTGGAACCGGGTACCAAACCTGGAACCCTACAGCCCCGAAACCGATACCTTAACATTAGGTCATCGCGACCGAAAACGACGAAAGCATAACTCAAGTATTATATTATATTCAAAACAGCTAATGCAATCCTAGTGAATATATTACTATACTTATCATTCTTTTAGCATATTTCAACAAAGCAGTCAAAGCAACAAAGAGTCCTTGTAGTTTATATGAAAGCCATAAGATATCTGAGGAATTTTTTTGTTAATTATTCTTTTGGATTATTTATCATCGATTATTACACATCATACTCGTAAGAAATTCCAACACGTATTATTTTTTCCTTCGTTTAAGATAGTTTTATTTCAATATCATATGATATACATTTGAGAAAATGGACAGTGCTCTTTATATAATCATTAATACAAATGAAATGGAATGAATTTAAATAACTTTTCAGAAACGTGAGAAGAAACGCAAATATATCATTTTTCATTAAAGTGAAACTTCTTATCGAAATATTCCCAGTACTTTTAGGTCTTTAAACACTTATGTATAAGCACATTATTGAAAAATAAATTTAAAAAATTGCTGAGATGTCTGTTTTTGCTACTGAGCTTTAAAAAATTATTGAAAGATTTCATTAATAATCATTTAGAACAAATAAAATAAAAAAATTCCTTCCGCAAGGATTTAGAACGAATAAATACTCACTGTCTGACCGAAGACACAACTAATGAAATAAGATTCTATTGGAAATGTAAATGCATGAAGAAATGGCAATAGATTCTACCCAGAAAAAAATAAAATACCTCCTGTAGGTCACCGTGAATTTTCGTCTCATAAATCTAGCTTTAGGGCCATCACGATGACAAAATATGGATCTAGCGCCTCAAACGAGAACGAAAAAAAAAACCTTAACTTGAATTATGTTCTGGCTGGAGTTGATTGGGTCTGATTTAGTCTAGGCAAAATGCAGGAAAAAGTGCAACAGGACTAACTTGTCCTTTAGATATCAATTTTATCGCCTTAAAATCAGTTGAAATCGTTTCTTATGGTTAAAGATTATCACTTAGCTAAAAGTTTTCAAGTTTAAATTTTTAAAAACTTTTTCATAGTTTTTCATTTATACTCCAAACATATACTGATTACAAAGAAAAGAAACCTCTAATTTTGTCCTTATAAACCATTGCTTTGTGTGTCAGTCATATTTTAGAAAATATTTGTTTAGTCGTTATAACTTTTTATTGCACTTAACTTTATTTTAAGCTAATGAGGTGAATTTATATTTACGTAATACTCCTCAAATGCGCCTCGCCAAATTAACTTTGGAATTCATTGAATATCTTGCTGAAAAAAAAGTATGAGAACAAGGTGCAGATAGATGATGGCTGTAGTTCTCATGTGACAATGATGTCACATTAATTGATTCTGTAATTAGGTATATATTTTAACATTCATTTCAACAGATATGGTGCATTTAAGAGGAAAGTGGGATCTTACGACCAGCTAAAATGTATTAATTAAAAGTTCTTAAAACTTTCAAAAGAAGTGGTCGGAATATTTAAATAACTAATTCTAAATTACAATGATACTTCTTATATCAAATAAGCGCTTCAAATGCTGATTCTTTTTCAAAGCAATTTACATGTTTTACATTTAGTAAATTGAGCCGATAGAGTATTATAATGAAGAAACATTAACTCTTTAACCCTCTGAGTGCCCAATTATTTCGAACTTTTAGCTATCAGGTTAGAAAGCTTAGCTTTTAAAGTAAATGAATAGATCTCTTATGTATTTAATTAAATCTCTGAAATCTTAAGAATACTTTAGCCATAATTGTTTAAGAAAATATAAATACGTGGTATCCGCTTTTGAACTGAACATGGAAAACGGGAAAAGACGTTTGCGCCGCTCGGAGGGTTAATCCCGAGGCGATATTTTTCTTTTAGCCACTTTGAAACCGGGAAATTTGGAGACAAAGTGATATGAATTGGACTCTCCCAACTTGGGTAGTCATTTACCCTACCTACCACACCACCCCTGCTATAACCTTCCCTTAAGGCGCAGGTAATTGAGCTGTGGTTGGTGAGGATAATTGGACCCCCTACCGCGCTTAGCTCCTAAGCGATCTCAGAACCTCACCTCCCCCAAAAGAAGCCAACCGCCTCAGATCGGCTTTCGTCGCTGTTAAGGGGAAATTTTTAGACCGCCTCGCTCGGTGTGAGAGGGTTAAAACAGCGATAAAAGAAATTATTGCATGGTCATTTGAAAGGACCTCCTGGATTGATTTCTAT
>BGPR01000001.1:7192764-7221521 GCA_013235015.1 Araneus ventricosus
AAATTATTGCATGGTCATTTGAAAGGACCTCCTGGATTGATTTCTATTATATAATCTATCCATTGAGTTTTCCAAATCTTTAGAAATTAAAATTTAATGAAATTAAATTTTAGCGAAAGAAAGTATATTAATCCCGAAAACTGTGCATGAATTATTTTAAGTATATTTATTATTAGCATAATAAAGTATCACAGGTAACAGACAAGTTATTTCGGCTGTCGTTAAAAAATCTAAAGGAGTGTTATAATAACAAGTGATTAAGGTATCCGACTGTGTTCGGAGACATTTTTTAAAAAAATAACTTATATATATTTTTAATGTTATTTTTCAACTGCATATGTTTTAAAACTATGAAAATATTGTAAAATTAGGCTTTCAAAATATTATTTTTTTAAAAAATTTGAGAAACTTGAAGAAAAATGACTAAAATATTTCCCTTACGCTAACAGCCATAGACAAAATCATATTCTAAATATGCATAAATCCTTGTAGGAGTACATTTTTATGACAGTTATCTGTGTTATGCTCTAAAATATTTCTTGTACTTCAAAATAGTTTTGAGATATAGCTGAACATAGTTACTAAACTGGTAATTTTTCATAAAAAATGCTTTTCGTTTATATTTAAGCACTTAATATTTGATTTTAAAATTGACCTTAGTTTTTAGAGGAAAACATCAAGCAAATTACAAAAAACAATCTCAGAAAATTTCATATTAATACTTGAATAACTTTTTGAGAAATCATTGTTACGATCGACAGTTTTCCTCAAAAATGTCATTTCTTAGAAAACACATTTAAAGTTTTCATGCAACAAAAAATAATGCTTACAGTTCGGTAATAAAAAAGATGTAACTCCATTTGTAATTCACGTAGAATAAAAAGTGAGACAATTTTAGAAAGATGATTAAACAGGTTACAAAATTAAGTCATAAATTTTTTTTTGATAATTTCATCAAAAACGACGATTTCAAACCAGTCGGATACCTTAAGTCTGTACGTGGACATAATTTTGAATATGGTGGATACATTATGATGAAATTAGGTATTAAAGAATGAATTTCAATGCAGTTTTAAAGTTTCGTAAAAAAACATTTTGCAACTGATATTTTTTTTATGATAATCCGTTTTTCTATATATAGATGCTAAGTAGTATTGATAGATTTTTTATTCAATTAACGTCATTTTGTACCGTTACCTTTCACCAAGCCGTTTAAAAGTAGAAAACTGAAATGTTCTTGTTTTTAATGTCATTTATTAAAATTTGTTTTGGATGGAATGTCGAAATACGTTCCAAACTTGATCTTCTCTTCTTGAAAAGCTGCAGCACTGACATTAGAACTGCCATTGCACCATTTGCTGCCGGTATAGTTACCGTTATAAAATGTTTTTTTTTAAAAATGAAAAGATGGTCGGTTTATCTTACGAATGTGAAAACATGGATAAAAAAATAATTCGATTCCTCCAATTTATGTTGCAAAAACAACGGTGAACATCTAAGCAAATCTCTCGGCATAGAGACTGTCTACTTTTAGCGGATGAATTGAGGAACTTTAATCAAATATCATATATTCTCCACCAAAATTTACCAAATAGTTTGAAATGAATTCAATTTTAAAATTTCCAAGCGATACGAATAAAGTGTTTTTTATATTTTATTATTTTTTTCTATTTCATGACGAAATGTTGCTTATTAGTTTAATTATATCGCGACATTCTTTACAGTATAAATAAATTTAAAGTAGACTTTAAAAGCTTTCTTAGAATTATATTCCACTGAAACTAACTTGTGAGCAATTACTACTGCATTGTATTACTGCTCGCTTTAACGAGAGTCATTGCAATAATAGTCAACGATAAGAAGCGAGTGTCACTCCAGTTCCATGTTTGTAAAGCTTCAAAAGAATAATTAGACCGATCTTATAACTTTCAGCTCTGAGTGAAAACACATAAGCATGCAACCGAATCTTTGTAATCTGAAGATTCTTTTGACCTGGACATTTGAAAGAAATTTCAAAAGATATAAGTAAACCACTTTAGAGCTGAAGAACGAGAAAAATCATGAAGAAGAAATTTTGAAATGCGTCACTGCTGCTCCAATGGAGGGCGGTCCGGTAATAAAGATACAGGGCGAATTTACACTGATAATCATAACTCCGGAAAATATTTAATACATTTCACAAAAACATAACATAACTCGAGATAATCTCCGTAAACGTTGAGACTTTTATTACAGCGTGACATTCGTTTCAGCATCCCGTCATGGTACTGCTGTTTGTCAAATTGCTTGAAGTATTCCAGAACGGTGTTTTGCAAATCCTTCTGATCCGCAAAGCATTTTCCCGCCAAAAATTTCTTTAAAGGTCCGAATAAATTAAGATTCGAGGAGGCTAAATTTGGACTATAAGATAGATGTTGCAGGACCTCCCATTTCCGTTGTTCCAACCACGCTTTGGTTTGCTTTGACGTTTGGAGTCTTGAACCATCGTGCAAAAGATTAACTCCTTCACGTAATCGTCCTGTCCTTTTCTTTTTAATGAATGTATGCAATTTTTGGAGAGTTTTGATGGGAAAAGGATTTGCAAACAAGTAATATAAAAAAATTTAAAGTCAATTCCTACTTAGGTGATTCGAGATATAATGAAAAATGTACTGCGCATGCGCAAAGATATGGCTAAAATATGGGGGTGCTTCGATGATCCCATGGGTCAACCATATATACAAGAACCAAGTCTGTAATGTTAATAGTTTTCGAGATATAATGAAAAACGTACTGCGCATGCGTCATGCAAAATATGAACTGACAGACAAACAGACAGACAGACGCACAAGAAAGCGAATTAATATTGCATTGTCATGTAGTTCTGAGCTATGTTTAAAGTTTCAAGTCTTCAGCTCATCGGGAAGTTAGTTTAAAATCAATTGCAAAATTTGAACAAGATATATATAGGGAGAGTGTGAACTAATTGTAGGAATTGAAAAAAAAACGTTTTGGAATACTTCAAGCAACTTGACAAACAGCAGTACCATGAAGTGATGTTCAACCAACTGTCACACTGGGATAAATGTCTCAATGTTTACGAAGATCATGTCGAGAAATAAACAAAAGTTTGCAGTTTTTGTGAAATGTATTAAATATTTTTCAGAATTATAATTGTCAATGCAATTTCGCCTTGTACCCATATTTTCGGACCTCTCTCGTAGTTCTAGAAGTCCAGAATGATATTCTTCTTTCCCGAACTACTGAGTATCTCCAGAGCTTCTGAATTGTTCGGGGATCATCATGCTATGTTTCAATCGCATTAACTCTCAACGAGAGAGAGCGAAACTCAGTCATCACTGCTGCCTGTGCAGTGTCCATACAGGAAAAATTAATTGCTACTGATAACTCCAATGTAAATAGTTTTCCGTGTCGGAGACACTCTGCGACCTTTACCGATCGTGACCTACCACAAATCGTTTTCTTCCCTGAACGGACCTTTCACCTTTGTGACCACCGGCATCGACGCAGAGTCTCAAGTGCTTTCTGACAAAGACATATGGAATCAGCTTTTAACGAGAGAACTACCGAATTAAGTGCTCAAAAGATGAAGGGAATTGCTTCCCAGAAGTAATGGCTCTGGCTCCGTCGTCAGTCTTGACACCGTCGCAAACAACGGAGGTCAGTATGAATTACTCCAAACAATGGGATAAGAGTGCCTCTCCTAATTTCCAAACACACACTGAAAAAAATTGCTTCTTTTTGTTAGAATGGTACTTACGTTTATGAGATTAGAATTATCCGGCAAATTATTGCACATGTTTCAGTTTATATCATTTTCAACATATGCCACCCAGAGAGATCTTTTATATATTTATCTCTAAATAACTTTTTTTGAGAAATCTATTTTTACTTTAGCAGATAATAACTGCTTGCCTCACATGAATGACATGACAAAAGAGATTTTAAAAGAAATGACCCAATGATTCAATAATTTTTTAACAAGGGACAAAGTCATCAACAAACATATTCTCGAGAACAGTCGAACGAAGCGATACAATACATTGTCACAAAATATTTAACAAATGCTCACATTTCCTTTTAAGAATGTTTTTAGTTTCAAGGTTTTGAATAGAGTTGCATAAATATGATAGACAGATTCCATATGGATAGATTCATCCCATAGATAATGAAACTGTTTTCATACAACACAATACTTCCTACCGCATTAGAAGTCTTGCTAACTTAGTAACTTAGCGATCTGAAGTAATTTAGATATCTGAAAGAAAATAATTGAAATAAGGTAATTAAATTAAATAGGCAAAATAAAATAATTCTCAAATATAAACTCAAATACATCCACTGAAATCTGACTTTTTTGCCATTTTAAATGTTGAGTTGGGAAAACTCTTTATAGATGATAATTTTGAAAGGAATGGAGAGAGCTTGTATGGCATTGCTTAAGGCTACACAGTATCCTAAAAATGACAAAAATATCGATTTTTTTTTATTATTTTTTTACATTTTTCGATGGCCCATACGATTGAGAAACTGGCTCTAACTTTTAGATCTGATAGCCAAATAGTTTTAAAGATTTTGAAGTATTCTGAGTGTTGTCAGTCTTAAAATTTCACTGAGTGGTCGGTTTCGTTTTAATTTTGAAGCATTTTCTCATTCTTAAAATAAATTAATTAAAAATATTTTGTGAATAAATCAATTCCTTGGGTGAAATGGTTATCATAACTTCATTATTCACTACCCAAATCGTTCATGTTTGTTTATATTCTGCTTTCTTATTGAGTTCTCATTACTACCTAACTGATATTCATAAAAACGACTTTTTCAAGACCAATATTAATTTTTACACATAGTTTATTTTATTTTGAAGCTTTGCAGTACAATGTTATTGTTTTTTATTCATTCGAGAAAATTTCACTACCGAAAACTTATCGACTTGTTAAGAGACAAAATGTTTTGAGGAGCTGCCAGACTAATTACATAATATTTCAAATAAGAAAAAATATATTCAACCATATTGAGTTAAAATAGTGTTTTAGTGCATTTTATAAGTTGGGAAATAACATAATAAAAAAAAACTAGAGCTCTACAAGCATTTTTAGTTTTTGTTTCATGCCTTTACAAACTTTAAATGCATTTTTCTCAGACTTTTATTTTTGGCGATGCAAGTGTTTTCTATTCCCTAAGGCTTTTTTCTGTTCAAGATAGAGTCTTTAAATTTTTTGTAGAAACTTTCATATATATGTTCTAGAAGAATTAGCGTGGATTTAGGTCTGAGAGTTCTAGTTATTTTTTTAAAAAAAGGTAAAAGTTGATATTTTTAGAATTTTTAGGTTTTTTCACAAAAAATAACTATCAAAAATTAAAAAAGAGTCAAATCATCAATCCCATGCTAACTTTTGTTCCCAAGAATACAAGAAATTTAATCCTCTTAAAATAACTAAAAAATATTAAAAACTAAGAATTTTATAAGAGTTTTAAAAAACTTTAAAAATTTCAATTTTTAAAAATGTTAACTCTTGTTAAAATGACGTTTTTAAGTCGGAATCTATTTATTAATATAATCTAAAAACGAAGTCAATTATTTATTTTATTATTACTCTCTCCAAAAAAGTTTTGAAAAAGGGTACTGTGTAACTTTTACATTTAAAATGCTGAATGATTATTAATGATTCGGACATAGCCAGTCGCATGAAGCAAATTTTTCTATTCTTTATTTTTTTTTTTTAAAAAAAAAGCAGTGCAATATTTACCAAAAACGGTGCAATTTTTTAAAGTTTTGGTTCTCACCTAGAATTTTTAGGCCTTATTTAATGTTTGATTGTCATTTCAGAGATACTCTTTTAGCAAATTGTGTTCATGGAACTAAATTAAAATATCAGTAACATAAGAAATGTTATGCCTATAATTTTAAGATAGACAAAATAAACAAATAGAAACAAACAGAGAAACTAAAAATGCTCATTTTTTTATTTAAATTCTGTCTGATTGTTTAAATAATTTCTTTCCAATTAAAAAACATAGTTAGGTTCTACCTTTCTGATATGTATTACAATAATCCGAATTCGAAAACTCTCTTTTTGCTTTAAAATTCTAATAATTGCCGTTTACTGACTCTCTGTTGCATGAGAAAACGCAACATTAAGAATGAAACGCAAGTTCAACAATAAGATATTTAATTTAACGAAATTGTCGGGCGCTGTAATGATTTATCGCGTAAACAAAATTGCAAACTTTTACTAAAGACTTTTTTAAAAAATTATTATAACAATAACGGCAATTTACTATATCAGTAAAGAGTATTTCATTATATTATATAACATTCCTATAAAGTAGTTTGTTTCCGACATTTGCTCTCCATTTGTAAAAACAGAAATATTTATGACAAACAATGATGCAATTTCTCTACTACAAATCACACTCACAACGAAGCCGATATCGAAATGGTGCCGTCTGAATAAGCCCCAAGGAAAAATATTTCTTGAATAAAACTTTAAATAAATGAAAAGTTTGTTTCAGTTTCGATTCTGCCATAACTGGCCATCTAAAGAAAAAAAAGAAAGCGTGCGTGTGGTCTGTGTTGATTTTTATCTTGGTGTAGCCGTTTGCGAATGTTTAGTTGACGGCCAAACGTCATTAGCATGGTGGTAGAGGGGAGAGACTACAATTTACTCCCGGAAATCAGCATTCACTCAACTATAAAGTATGAGCCAGGAATCAACAAATCACGCAATATGCCAAGTTTTTATGTGCGATCCTTCTCGAAATATGGCAGAAGTTGATTCGCTTCTGCCATAAATGTAAAAAAAGGCATTTAGGTGCCGTATGTGACCCGAGTTATGTTTTCACTCGAAAGCCCGAAGGGGAAATATGCCATCCTTAAGGCATCTACAATAAAGAAGCAGGAGGTTTCTTCCCCCGGGCCCGCTTTTAACTATTAGTAGTCATAAAGCATCATACCTTTCTCGCGATGATTGATGGAAATAGCAGGACTCTTTTCAAAACAGGCTGCATATTGAGATGGAAGACTTGTTTTATCGATGTCGATTAGTTTGCGGATACAACTGGCAATCCTAAAGTGATCGGTTGTCTTTCGTGCAATTACCACTTAAAACAGAATAATAACAAATATGAGATTGCATTTTTTTATCAGAGGTTTTATAAAGCATGCTGCTACGTAACAGGAAAAGGCAGCCTGTGAAACAAATATAATCCATAATAATTAAACCTGAAGCTAAAAGTTTTGAGTTTTCAAAATACTGGATTATAAGTCATCATTTAAGAAACATTCTAGGGCAACTAATTGCTCTTTCTTTATGTCCTTTAATCCCTTAATAATTTACCAGATTTAATTCAAAAAAGACTTTACTTTGAAAGAAAGAAAGGAAACCGACATGCATAAAGTATTTAAAATATTCGTTCTTGATAAAAGGAATTTCTTCAGTCTGTTAAAGAGCAGCATTTTACAAATAATAATGATAAAATTTAAAAAAAATGTTTTAACTAATTTGAACGGAAAAGGAGTCGAAAACAGATAAACTCGTTATTACTACAAGTATTTTCCTTTTCTGAGTCAAATGTGTAAATAGCCTTTTTAAATGTTGTAAAGAACTTTTTAAAACGAGTTACTTCAATGTCACAATTATAATTAAATGGGACAAACATTTAATTTGCCTTGAAAAGTTAAGTTCTTTAGAAAAAACTATTTTTAAGTGAACTAGGACTTAATTAAGACTTAAAAATTATTTTGATGTTCTAACTTCCCGATTTTGACATCGCCCTCACAAATCAACACCAAACAAAAGTATTTAAATGGTATTTAAAATTCGTCCTTCATGTAAAGAGAAAATATTCTCTTCACTTAAAACTAAACCTACAACACTCGAGTCGAAATTCTTTAAATCCACATAAATCTCTGATTTGAATCCTTTGAATAATATTAGCTTCCTTCACGAAAGTCGATAAATAACGCTTGTAAATATTCTGTAGTGATACTTTCTAACCATAACAGGAAAATCAGCTTAGGGATATAATTAAGGATTTATTCTGAGCAAAAATACCTCGTGCTTATCAGTTTTCTATCTCTGACATTGGTCAAACGCATAGATAATTTTATTGTTTACCCAATAATGTGGCAACCTTGTACTTCAAGAAGGCTAGTTTATTACTCAAACCAGGAATGACAGCATCCACCAATGAGTTCATTTAAAATAAAATATATCTTTTCAGGAAATTAATTGAAAAGATAAAGAAAATGAAGCGTTGGGAGGAAAGAAACAATTAGTTAACAACTAAATAATAACATGGAAAGATCTTATCTTTTTTCAATTTTTATCACGGTACCGTAACACACGCTGCCGAAAAGCATGATGTGAATTATAATTTCTAACTTTCAAAAAAGAGTTTTAAGAAAATAAAAAAAAAGACTCCTTTCATTTGTTTCTGCGTTTTAGATTCTTTTCTATGAAGAATATAACATTAGATACATCAAGTATTCCATTCTGTTTTTGGCTCAGAAACTAAAATTTTTAAAAAAGAGTACTATTTCTTTTAAAAAGTAAATGTGCTCTCTGTATCATGGATTAAAATTATTAAGAAGTTTTCTTTAACGTAGAGATAATGGTCTATTTGGTCCATATTATTTTATTTACTTTATGAGTAAAAAATGAAATAATAATTATAAATTTCTGTTTCTTCACTCATTACAAAAGTATAACACTTGATGTAAAAAGTTATTGCATAAGAGACTTCATTGAATTGGAAAAGTAATCTAGAAATTAAGATTGTTCTGATAATTTTTTGCATTTTGCAAAATCAGTAAACAGGAGAGTCCTATCTAATGGGCTAATTGGGCTATAGACCAGGACACCATTGATCAAAAGGCTCCTCAATATTTACTACAGTGATTTTTAAAAATTTTGAACCAAGAAGTTTATTGAACTTATTTATTTATCGAAGTTATTCAAACTTGAATATATATATATATATATACATTAATATAAACCTAAATATAACTTGTTATATGTAAACATGACATATCATAAATATATATATATGTATGTATGTATGCATGTATGCATGTATGTGTATATATATATATATATATGATCATACAGAAACAAAGTAAACAAGACATATCAAGAAGCATATCCTATACTAAAAAGTCATTATTTGAACAATACAACCAAATTTTAAACAATACTATAGATACCATGAACAAAAAATTAAGTTTAAACATTTATATGTCAACATGTAAAAAAACTCTGTTGTTATTAAAAGTATTGAAAAAGGCAATCCAAGTATATGGAATTTTCAACAATTAATATAGCAGCTTGGCTGTGGAAAGCTTTAGCCAGGTTAAATTAATTTTGCTGTACAAACCATCCCTGTTACTAAAGTCGTTGAAAAAACAAACAGGGTAATTTACCCTAAAATGAAAAAATTTAAAAAGAAAAATCGTACACTAACCTTGACAATAAAACATAACTCTATAGAAAGGACTAAAATTCAAGATAAAAATATGTAATACAACAATATATTGCACTAAAAACAATAAATATATCATTCAATAAAATACCCATACTTTTCAATGAACATTAAATAATCAGTGTCTCTGCTTATCCTTACCAGAATTCAACATTTTTAATAAAAACATATATATATATTAAATAAATGCAAAGAATGCAATAGAAAGAAAAACATTTTTTTTTATAATCTAACCGTTAAAATCAGTCATGTTTACGGTTAGAGATGGCGGAAGCTGGCTGAAAATCCTATTTTCGTCAGTTTACAAAATTCTTCGGCTTTAATCAAAGAACATGTGACTTTTTTTTTTGGCTTCTAGATTATTTTATTAGGTAGATAATTTTGTTCGGCCATAGGCTCTCAAATTCCTAGTTATGGCTCTGATGGGGCGCCAAAATACACTAGCCAGTGCGCTCAAATTTGTTAAGACGGTTGTGTAAGTAAAAAGAACGCATATTTTAGTTCTTAGCTTCCCAGTAGCTCTACTGGTTTCGTGGAGCTTTAATGCCCCACAGAGAAGTTTTTCTAGGAAGGTATTCTCTACCTTACCCTGCGAGGTACCAAGTTGCTTAATCTAACAGGTATTCTTCCCCAATAGTCAACGACTTGCTAGCTTTTAAAATTCTAAGGATTATACAGCATTTTTTCTGACTTGGATAAATTTATGATCAATTCAATGCAGGGTACTTAATTTTAAAGCATTTTCACATTTATCTTGTTTTGAAATCGAAGGATGAACTTTACATTTTGACAGGAATTAAAATTAAGAAAATATTTGTACAGTTTTCATGAAAAGTTTCATCGTGGAATAATTTTTAATTGTAATAAATTAAAAGAGACAAGCATACAAATGAAATCTTTAAAAAATAAGAAGAAATCATGCGCTTTTCATGGAGTGCATGTTTCCGTGATATACGTCAAATCTGCAGTCTCAATTTAACACAGGAATGCATCGTGCAACCTGCAGGAGAAAAAAGACTTCACATCACAGCTTAAGATAAAGGTTAGTTATATGTTTGGCGCAGAGAAGCTTGTAATGTGTCCATGACCACATGTGAAATAAAGTCAAAATAACTTTAAAAATTAAGATTTACCCTGATTTAGCATGTAAATGAAATCTCTCCTGGGTAATCCACAGATCGAGGCAAAATGCTTTGACTATGGAATAATTCCTAATTTTTTTGATGAAAAAAAAAACAGTTTAAATAGAAACGGGAAAGAAAATTGCTAATTTTCTTGAAAGGTCGTGAAAGAAAAATACGATATAAAATGCAAACATTTGATAATGAAGAAAGGTGGGGGATTATTCATTTGAAAGAATACGTTTTGAGAGATGCATGAATCAACATTTCCATTTATGTTGTGTTTATCCAAATTTTTAAAAAATGCAGTCCTTTAAAGCCAAAACAGTTTATTCCGGAAGTAAGGCATAATCAAATTAGTTGTAGAGTACTCAATGATAAAGATTTTTGAAAGATTATTGAAATAGTAAAACCATGTCCAGGAGTCAAGAATTATTCCTGAAACGGTGTGAGTTGCTTAGTGCGTCACATTATTGAAAAAGAGGAAGTTGCACCATCGCAGTGAGATTAAGTAGTATTGTAGAAGAGGGGAATCCCCAGGAGCGCTAGAGCGGTTGAAACTGGATTTCAGCGAGTTAAACTGACAGTTAATTGTGTGCTAGAGCTTAAGTAGAAATAATTTTACGAATTAAATTTTGAGTAGCGTTTCTTAAAATTAGGAAAGTCTTAATTTATTGCATGTACATAATGACTAACGTACTAAAACAATTGTATCGACTTCATCATAAGAACGGACTAGTTGAAATGTTTTAATTCGGCAATGTTCACCATCTAGGTGTTCTGGTAATGATAAGAGAATCCGACTGGAAAGCAAACATGGGCTCGTACCACCCCGAGTGAAACAAAAGCGGCTCTATTCTGAAGCGCTCTGCGGGAGGTTCCATCCAATTGATGCTGGCCTCGTCGTAATATGCGTGGACCTGTCGCCACGGCGGTACAGGTAAAGCCTGTGCGGTCTGCGTCGGAACCAGAATGGATGGTATCTCAGTGGTCCGCATGCCTCCGCTGCGACTGACGATTCATCATCCCGGGATTGTGTCCTTTGACGAATGACCACGTCACAGAGGTCAAGGTGGGTGTCCTCTGGAAACGGTGCATGAATATTTATTCGCGGAACGAATCAGCTCTGATTTGAGTTTTCACTCGCACCCAGATAAATTCATCGTAACATATTTGTCTTTTCAAACGGTGCAAATTTATCGGCGTACGGCGCGGGCATCAGATAAGATGATGGGATTCATTGTTTCAGATTTCATATGCTATAGGAGATGATAAATATTTGAGTTATCTTAAAGTTGCTCTAGGCATGAAGATGGTCTGTATCTGTTTTGTTTTACTTTCTTGTAAATTTGAAGCATATTTACATGAAAATCCCGCACGTTAAAGGATGTTTTCTTGCAAACGATATTATCGTCGGATGCATTTTTACATTCTTTGTTTATTACCTAATCTTCACAGGTTTTGAGTTCTTTCTGCCTTTTTCTGTAGTTCCCATCTATAATTATCTATGTCCAAAGCAGAAGCATAATACAGCTCTTGATTTAATAACTTAAATTGCCGTAGAAATTATTTCTTAACTTCCTTAATAATTTTACGAATTGTTTCAAAAACTCTTGCAGCAATAAATAATTTTTCGAGTTTATCTTACTGATATTTGATTTAAAATAACATTTCGGAGAACTGCTTCCAATCAATATTTGGAATATCAATATTTGCTTTTATGATGATACATTTATTGGTAAAAGCTAAGTTTTGTGATTTCTTTTTTAAAATTAATAAAAATATATTAGTTTTTTCTAAAAATTCAAAATGACGACACACGAACAGATTCAAATTTCACAACCTCTCTTTTACCTCCAAGATTGATTCTGCCACAAATGCAACAAGAAAAATTGTTTTTGAGAACATTTCTGAGCATTTTCTTCTCAAAAAAAAGATTTAAAGATATTTAAACAAAACCTTCCTTTATTTTTAAAAGAATTAATATTTGTGCCTGTAAGGCTTTCTAGTTGATTTCAATAGTTGATCATTCAAAAGTAAGTGGAGCGATCTTGAAGATTCCGATTCATTCTTACATATCTGAAACAGCTGTTTATGAATAATACCCGTTAGAATACATTTCAGAATACCATAATTCGGCTTCAAAACTCTTTTAAAATTAAAAAACGTATAATATTCGTAAATAATATTCGTCAATGCAGACGTGCTGCTCCTTCCATTGTTCATCAGGTTCATACTTCCAAAATGCCTTTAACTGTTATTTGAAATCAACATCCGTAACTAACCGTCTTGTAAAGACAATTGAAATACAAACATCAACATGAAAAGATTACTGTCTCCATTACGTTGCGATTCAAGTAATGAGTCCAAAAAACTGGCTGTATGTTTAGCCAGTGGACACGCACGTCAACGTAGTCCCTTTTTTTAGAATCTACCATTTAATTGAGCTCAAAGTTCACCTCTAAATCGCACCAAACAAAGAGCTTGAGTGAGGAAAAGTTGAAGGAACATCAATTTTAATGCTAAATATCAGTGGAAACACACAGAATGTCAGTGGAGGCGATTTCGGTAGAAAAAGTGAGAGGGCAAAAAAATTTATAGATATCTAAAAGACCCGGAAGTATAGGGAGTAGACAATAAAATTTAAAAATTTAGTTAAAAAATTAGCTATTTTTCCCGAGCACTGTTGATTTTTTATAATTCCTAGTTTTAGGCAGCTAAAATGAAATAAAAATTTAATTTTTACCTAAAAAAGTAGGGGGTGATTTCCCCTCTCCCCCCCCCGACTCGCCACCACACCAGAATATCAACTGCATTCTGGAGAAAAAGAAAATGGGGAAATATGGATACAATAGTGAAAAATTGCATTAGCAAATCGGTTAATATTTAAAAAATAATTTTAAAAAGTAACAACAACTTTAATAATTTTACTCATATTTTTAAATTTTATTTATCATTTTTTAAATCAAAGAACAAAGTTTGTTAAAGTTTCAAAATAAACAAATAGATGAAGCCTCTAATAAAAATTTTAAGAGGCGACACAAGACTTTTCTTAAACCTCTAAGAATTCTTTCAAGAAGAAACTTCAATATAAATGTCTGTAATTTAAATATAAATTTCGTTTAAATTTGATTTTTTAGAAAAATTAAATGAAATTCTCGCATAAAATCATCACTAGCATTTATATCAATGTATATAATTGTTGAAAAAAGAATTTTAATTGATTTCAATTTTAGAACCTATGAACAAGATAAAAAGATATTAATGATAAAACAGCCTCTCATTACAACGCAATTAGCAGATACAATTTTCAATCAAAATACACATTCACGGATATTCGCTCATCGGTAATGTATAACCGTTTTTGTAGTTAAGTTTTCATCCTGAAAACGCTCTCGGAAGGAACCGAATTTGAAACTTTGACGTTAATAAGTTGTCACAGACTTCATCTGTTCGTTGGTCCTCGATACAATATACTGTCTAGGCTCCTTTAGAAAGGCTTTCTTGACAATATCCATAAAATTTCAAAAAACAGATAATGTCACATACTAGCATTCCATAAGGATGTAAAAAACAAAGTCAAAAAATTTGTTTCTTTGCTTAATGAAAATCGAAGGATGAATTGTGTTGAAATATCAGTTGAAAATTCGTATCAACGAAACACTTCAACCACGTTCTGTTAAGAAATTCCAATTAATTTTCTATTCCATAAGCATAAGCTTTTCATATTTTTTCCAGTTCGCTGACATATGAATAGCAAATCATGCAATTTTCCTCTCATGCAATTCGTATGTGCCTATTAAACAGATATCTATTACGTATAGGTCGGTGGGTTAATCCCATTTAATAATATATGTATGCATACTTTTAAGCTTCTAAATATGTTATTTCTAAATGTCTTATTTACATTATTTGTTTATTATCTTTTATTTTCTTATATTTCATATGCTAACTAGCTAATAAACACTGACAGCTGTTTTGAATTGACTTTTTTCTAAAATCAAAAAAATAGAGCAAATAATAACCAACTAGTCGCAAACTAACAATTTATGGTGCCATACTACCTTGGGTGTGAAAAAATTAAGTACCGTTCTGTAAAATGCGAGAAATTTGCAGTTAATACGAAAACTATGGTTCGAAATCATTTGTGGAGAATCGTGTAACATACAATCGAGTATCGTACACATTTTACACGGGAAATTTTATCACGAGGACATTTAGGGGACCAACCAGAAATTGATGAAGACGAAAAAGGATTTCGGATCACCCCGTTTCACAAGAAGATGATAATGATTTGAAACTTTCATTAATGGTTTTGTTTGCTATGCACGTAGCTTACATGCATAATCGTAAACACAGCATTGATATTCGGGAAAATATAAAGGTTTCTTTAAAAGATCTCAAATTTTCCGTCATGTTTTTTTGCTTATAACATGCAGAGTTTTCCTTCAAATTATGTTACAGAAATATTGTATTAGAATTTGAAGTAATATTAAAGGAAATGTGAGTATTTGTACTAAATAATTTTTTACTGCGCATGTGCGAGACGTAGCGTAATTTGTCCTTTATAACTTCATAGTCAGATATATAGAGCAACTTATATAAAAATTCCAGTTAAATTTCGTTAAAATTCAGAAAGATATCGGCATTTCAGTGAGATGAATTAAAATTTCTCTTTGAAAGAAGTGATGAGGGGTTTCCCACAAACTGATACTTTCGAAACTTGAATCTTCGAACAGTAACATTGGATTTTAGGAAAATTGAATACCCTGAATACACAAGTGTATTTATAAATTAAATACATTATTTAAGTTGCATTTCGTCAATAACCATTCGAGGATTCAAGTTTAAAAAATAGTTTGTCAAGAGTAATATCAAGCCAGTTTGTTCAAGAACCTTCATCTTTTAGTTTCTCTTTAATAAGAAATTGAAATTCACCCCATTGAAATGCCTTTATCTTTCTGAATTTTGACGGTATTCATCTGGAATCTTTATATAAGTTGGTTTATATATCTGACTTCTCATATTTCCTCTAATATCCAACGTATTTATTTCAAATTTTAACACAATACTTCTCTAACATATTGCCAAGTATTTTGTAAGTTTTGTAAAATTAGGTTGAAAACTGTGCATGCTATGAGCAAAAAAACTTATGGGAAAATTTTGGATTTAAAAAAAAACTTTATATCTTCCGGAATACCTATGCTATTTTCATGAAAAGGCGTGTAAGCAATGTGCATAGCAAAAAAACCATTAATGAAATTTTCAAATCATTATCAGCTTTCTGTGAAACGTGGTGAGCCAAAATCCCTCTTCGCCTTCATCAATTTCTGGTTGGCCCCCTAAATTTCATCATGACTGAGTCTCCTGTGTGTACGATATTCGGTTGTATGTTACACGATTCTCACAACTGATTTCGAACCATAGTTTTCGTATAAATTGCAAATTTCTCGCATTTTACGAAACGGTCCTTAATTTTTGCACGCTAGTGTAGTACGGTAAAAGCGACATATTAAATCACCTGACTTTCGTTTAAAACACACACAAAAAAATTGTAACACTTATTCTTTGTTGTATTTTCATTCCTATTGCTGGCCTTTTCTCATATTTTTTATTCCATCTTAATGTTTATAGTACAAAATTTTTGGTTAATCCCAGTTCATTTTTATGTATTCACTGGTAAATTTTTTACAGAACCTCTGTATCCTAGCAACAATGATTATTTGCTTAATAGGATTCATTTTATAAGTTGGGAAAAGATTCTCGACTTTTAAAATGGCTACTACCTTAATCCTTTGGATATTTTAATTGCTTCTTAAATATAATGAGGTGCAAATTTCACATCCAAAACATGTTTTGTGGGTAAACTTCACATCCGTGTTAGTCAGTAATTTTCACGTGACCATCGCAGCTAAAAGGAATGTCTGAAAAAAATGAAAATATTTCTATGTTCAAAATATTATCAGTAGCTTAAAGAAAACAAAAAAAATAACTGTTCAAAGAATTCAAAACCTTGAGAGGCAACGTTTTAGGACGGTTACTGGATCCATTAGACAATCGTTGACTTTCGGCTGTAAATTTTATTTCTCTAGGTGACAGTAACTCTATATAAAGTTCATACAAAAAAATAAGCACTTTGGATACCATAACTAAAGAAGTAGAAATTAAATAGGAAAAATTTCTTCAAGAAGGTAGATGCTGTATTAGCTCTTTAAACGTCTACCCTGTATTAGTAATATATATATATATATATATAGGAAAAGAAAAGCATAAATAAATTTCGAAATTCTAGATAAGACCTCAAAAGGAATTACGGTCTTAAAAATTGCGTACGTAATTTCAAAAGAGCATCGAGAGATGGATGCAAATAGAAATCTCTTATCAACGGAAACATAACCAATCTTAGCTGTTGAGAAATCCTCTAAATTGAAAATTTAGTGAAGTACTTACGTTCACAAAAGTACACTATTTCAATCTAAAATGCATTTCCTCTCCTTTTCATAATTAGCCCTTTGGGTACATTTGACGAGTGAGACTCGTCATCTGCTTACTTGGGCGAAGTTACGGTGGACGAATCTGACTCGTCATCTGAATTTAAGAAGCAGACGTTGATGTTTGCGGCAACCCTGCCAGTGGTAACTTTGCATTTACCGACATGTTTTGAAAAATACCACACGGTACAAAATTATTAGACTTTAAGTTGGTTCTTGTTCTATATAAATATTTATATTTTGTTTTATTTATATATTTATTTATATTTTGTAACTAAAATGCTGTTTCAAAAATATATTTATATCACCAATATAAGTATATTCCAAATAAAATGTATTACTTTTACATATTAATCCATATAGCGACAAATTAAATCCGTCCCATGGGCATAAAAATCTTCAAATAATTCAGTACTCAAAGGGTTAGATCAAGTTCAATTAAAACGAAATAAATGCTACATACAAAATTTACACAAAAAGTATTTAATAGGTGCGTTTTTAAATTCTCTTGGTGTTTTTTTTCCTTTTGAATCTGGGTGTATAATCTGACTAGTTATATATCAGGCCCTTAACCGTCGTGCACTGAATTATCGTATTTTTAAACTTATGAGCTAAAACTAAGACATTCATAGAAGCTACAATTCCATACAAAAACTACGTCGAATCCACAAACATCTCATGATCATCATGAACTATTAGTTGAATCCATATGATAACATATTCCCAAAACAGAGGATTTCACATAATAAGATAGTAGAAAAATAAAACAGTTCAAGGGTTGAATTAGTTACAATTACTTAGTTTCAGATTCATGAACATTATTCGATTCATTTAAAGTTATCAAAAAGAATATTTTTTATCACGCAGGTCTATATCTTTTTATAGCATCTTTTAATAAATTTAATTACTGCCATTTTCGTCCACCTCATTTAAAGAAACTAATGATTAATAAATATCAGTTGTGTTTATAAAAGCAGAAAGCCACGGATATGTTTGTTCACTTGTAGTGATGGTCAAATACTAACTTCATTTTCTAAGATACAATATGTGAAAAATTATACTGTTGGTTTTTCTCCCCAGAAACAGCACTTGCAGAAAAAAAGAATGAGAGGAACTAATTAAGTAAATATATTCTATTTAAATGCCATCAATTCTTTGGATATAGATCTCCAACAGCATAAAAAGTGAATTGCATTATTCTATTAATTATTTCTGTGAATAAGCAATAGCAACTATAACTAAATATACTTCACTCCATTGCAATATTGCAAATTTTTTATTATTAAAAAATTATTATTTTTTATTTTACTACTTATCTGGAAAAAAATCATACTTCCGAAATTATAAAAAAAGTTACCTTTCATACCTAAATATTATTTGCCAAAAAAAAAAAGCCCAGATTCTATTAAGTAATTATCAACCCACATACACAAAAGCTTTCACATAACGAAGAAGGTAAGTGAAATCTGAAAATCGAATTTACATTCTTAACCCATAAATAGTTAACTGATTTTTCTTCTATTTCATTTCTTTCACCAATGGAGCCTGCGCAGTGGAATGTGATGTTATGGAAATCATTCCTGGAATTTCCAAAAAACAGTGGGCGGCGCTGACGGGTGGCAGACATGTGGATGAAGCGGGATCATTTTCACTCATTAAAAAAGAACCGTTGTGGGGAGAACTATCAGATATGTATTTTTAAATTCTCTCGGCAGTAACCCGACAGTGATGAATAGAAAGAGGAAGGGGGGGAAAGACCGCGTCATTTTAAGGGGTTACGGTACATTTACAGAAAAACAAATCGTAGTTTTAATGTGTAAAATATCCTCCTAATGTTGTCTGTGCAAATGGAGGGTTTTTTGCATCAGTTCGGGAACAGGGTGAAGAGTTTCAACAAGCACGTTCTCGCTACGAGCGCCCTACTTTTATTTTGTTTTAAATCTGTCAGGAAAGGGAAGTATCACTTCGAGTTTGTCAAATAGAAGCGGGGATTAAGTTGGTCAGTTGGAGTGAAATGTGATACCAATATGTAAAGTGACGTTTAGGACGTTAATGAATGCAGCGGTTGTTCTCATGTACATGAGGAGAATTAAAGACACAGATGAAGTGATGCTACTTTGATTCCAGACAAAATGAACGGGAATTCCAAAAGAACTTGTTCTGATTAAACACCTTTTTGGTTTTTCGTATACGAAGTATGAGAAGAGAAAGTATTGTTCAGCAACGGATTCCGAAACTACCATTTTTGGACGATTTTACACAGGAAAGGGGTGTCAGACAATGAGATATATGAGCGCATTTCCGGAGTTCTTTGTTAGTTCACGCTCAGTAAAATGTAAACATCACCCTTCCATTCTTCCCTTTCCCCCTATTTTGATGAAAATAACTCCGCCCGGCGTATGCGCAAAAGCGCGGAGGGTTGCCGAATCCGTTGCTATATTATATTGTAAACGTCAAAGTATTCGACCTCGAAATTGGTGAATTTTCCCAGGGCCAGATTAAGCCGGGCCTATAGGCAATGTAAGATTCGGGGTCCACTACCGCAACTTCCAAAACCAGATATTTTTTTATTGATTTTAATTTAATCTCTATAGAAGCAGTTTTTGAGTAACAAATGTTATGACGAATTGAAATAACAAAATATTTTTTGGGTTTCATCTTCAAAAAATATCGATAAAACTTTTAAATTAAATTTTTGAAAAATTGCAAAACTTTTTAACAAAATTTAGGACTGTTGACTTGTGACACATTATCTTCTAACTAATTTGAAAACATGAAAAATATCCCTAGAATAACGTTCTGAAATTTAAACGCTGCTTGATTTTAATTTCAGTAAATCTGAGTGTACACAACTCCTATAAATCAAATGAAAGCCATAAAAATAAGTTTTTTAAAAATTATAATCTCAAAGGACCCCAAAATTGCGGGGCCATAGGCAGTTGCCTATATCGCCTATTTGGTAATCCGGCCCTTGCATTTCCATATTGTAGACCTCTTTGATTTCTGAAAACACAATTTTTGGATTATGCCTATCGGTCTGTCCATTTGTCTGCCTGTCAGTGAATAAGGTAACTCAGAAAACATGAAAAATATCCCAAGAATAACGTTCTGATATTTAAACGATACTTGATTTTAATTTCATTAAATCCGAGTATACACAACTCGTTTAAATCCGAGTATACAAAACTCCTATAAATCAAATGAAAGCCATAAAAATAATTTTTTAAAAATGATCATCTCAAAGGCCCCCAAAAATTGTGGGAACATAGGCAGTTGCCTATTTGGTAATCCGGCCCTTGAATTTCCACATTTTAGACCTCTCTGATTTCTAAAAACACAATTTTCGGATTATGTCTATCGGTCTGTCCATTTGTCTGCCTGTCAGTGACTAAGATAGCTCAAAAAAGAAGCGAGGTAGAAAATTGAAACTTGGTAAGCGGCTTTTAAACCAAAACCGTTGATTCGTATCAAATCTCGGGAGTAATTCGCCAAAGGAAAGTCCGTTTGAATACCTGTGAACACGATAACGCAAAGAACTAAATAAATGAAATTCGTTACATGGTTTTATAATAAGAATTGTAGATCTGTACTAAATTTGGCACCAAAGGGAAGAAGTTCAAACTGCATACTCAATTTTCTTCACGATACTATGAAGCTAAATGCGAAACGTACTATTCTGTGTAAGCATACGAGAAACCCGAAGAGAGAATACTCTCGCTGATTTCATCAAATGAAAAAAAATGATATATTTTTGAAGCTAATAGACAGCATTTCAAAATTCAATGGTTTTGATGGCATGCGGATAATGCGAGAAAACAATTTGACGATAAAATGCGTAAATTTCCTTGAAAGAAACCTTTCGAATCTAAATTATATCTTCGGAGAATGATTCGAAGAAATTTGGCACCAAATGGAAGAAGCTCAAAAAGGATACTCAATTTTCTTCACGATACTATGAAGCTAAATGCGAAACTTACTATGTAAGCATACGAGAAACCCGAGGAGAGAACACTCTCGCTGATTTCATAAAATGAAATATATATATATATTTTTAAAGCTATTAAATAGCATTTCAAAATTCAATAGTTTTGATGGCATGCGGACAAGGCGAGAAAACAATTTGACGATAAAATTTGTAAATTTCCTTGAAAGAAACCTTTCGAATCTAAATTCTATCTTCGGAGATTGTATTTGATACTTCCAAGGTGGTATGTGAACCCATTGAATATGCAGAATTTGTAACCTTCTGGTCGTAGTTTAAAACATACATTTTGATAGGTGAAAGGAAAAATGCAAATTTTTTTGATATTTCCAGGAATTTTGACGCAAATTTTCTCAATAGATTTATTCCTATTAAGAACGTGAATGAACCTAGGGAAGAGTGGGGTAAAACCGGGTACCTTTGATTCTGGCGCTATTAGTTTTTCTATCTACCTGACAGATACTGAATAACAACACTCCACTAGTACAGAAGAAGGAACAGTCGTAGTGGCGTGATGCTTCTATTGAATTCACTGAGCCTGTGAAGGTGTATTTGTTTTAAGGCGTCAACTCTCTGATGTTCTTTTGTTTTTATAGTATCCTTATTTAATAATCATTACAGTTAGAAAAACTATATTTAGTATTATATGGTTACTAAGTATTTATACTTTGTCAAACAATAAGGTTTTAGTCCAATAGTTGCGTGCTTCCATTTCGTTTTTTATAACCTCTGCACTCGGGGTGAAACTGGGTACTCCAAGTGGCGCAAGACCGGATCAGACAGTATTGATTACACAGTTTTTGAAAAATACAAAAGAAGTTTTCGCTTATTTTTATGTTATTTGGTGAGCTGATTTCGAAAATGACCTCCATTTTTTTCCATCGCGTCAGGATTTTTTGTTAAACCGATATCGATATTTTTGCAAAAATCCTATTTGAAAAAAAATTCTCTCGAACAATTTTGCATGTACTATCTGGCAACAGTGGTTTTTATCCATTTAATCCAGAAAATCACCAATGTACTATTTTAATTTGTTTTCATTAAGGTAACTTACATAAAATAGACGATTGACCAAGAGGAGCAAATATTATGTTTGTGTACATAAAAGTTTGAAACAAATTTTAAACTGAACAAAAAACAAAAAAAATGTTTCTATTTATAAGTACGTACTCTTTTCCTGAAACTTCTTTTTAACGTTCTTCTTTTATGTTCAATTCTCAAAAAAAAAATTAATGGTAAATGTTCATAAAAATCCAAGTAAAATTGAATTTTTCAAGAAAACGTGACGTGATAGAAATTTTTCATTATTTTTTTGAAATCAGCACCAAAAAATACATAAAGTTCTGCTATCAATTCTCTTGTATTTTTTTCATTGCAGGCCTGTGTTATTCTTCCGTTTAAGACGACAAAAACACATCAGATGTTGATGTATTTTCGAATTTAAATAAATGAGAACGGTTAATCCAATGCAGAAACTGTCTTAGCTATGCCCACGAAAGCTGCAGTGACTGCTTTACATCTGAATTTCATGACTGATATCTTTAAATTGTCATATAAAAAAAATGTCTGTTATTTCTCAGCTGAAAATCTAGTTTTCCTTATTTCCCATAAAGTTAACATATGTTACGGGTTTTAATCCACTGTTGAGGTAAAACCGGGTGGTTTGACATTTTATATAAAAAAATTTTAAAAAAACATTATTAAAAAAGTAGTGAAACTATAACTTTTCAGAAATTATATATTGCACTCCATTAAATAATGAATATTTTAATAAAATTTGATAAGCTCTATGTTGAATAGTTTAGCTCCAACAGATCTTCGAGTCTTAACTATACCTGGTTTTACCCCACTTTTCCCTATATATTCAAGTTTGAAAAAAAAATTTTACTAATCACTTTTATGAGCATAAGTAATAGAACACTTACTTATAGAATATAGTGACCTTTTCAATGTTAATACGTTTCTGTTTTCTCTTGACTAAGAAAAAGATGCATGACATTCTTTCGAACAGATTCAGTTATTTGTAGAATTTCAACTACAGAAACTTGTATCCAAATAATGAATCAAAAAACATATTTTTATGAAATTTTATTCCGGAATTTAGATTCAAAGTTTTTATTTTTGCCTTTTTTTTCCTCTCATTCTGTACATTGCGTCGGTATTTACCAGTTTTGATTTTTCTGCTACTTTTATTCCGTTTCGGCCTTCTTTTTCGTTCAAGAGACATCCAGTTCAGGGAGAGCATTTTAGCATTATCTGCAGAACTTCCAATACACTTCCAGTTCAAGTGAAATATTGCCTGTGTTTCTATATTTCTGCAAGCTTTATTTTTGAGGATTAATGTCAAAGGGAGAGTCCTTCTCTCATGGTTTTGCTTATAAAACAATAGCATGGGTTATTCAAACAAGCGTGAGTGAACTTTGGAATTAATGCATTCTATTTCGTAATCATGAATTGAGGGATGAAGAATATGAGCCAACAATTTCTAGTATAAACATTATTCAATCTTCGTCGTTTAACAATTCATCTCTGTCGTGATGTTCATTAATTACGAACTGAAAGTGGTACTGAAGTGCGATAGATATTAGCAATTGTCATAAGCATCCAAATGTCAGTTTAACTATTTCATACGAGGAAATAGGCACTAAGTTGAAAATAATGATAATTATTAACAGATGCTCCCCCTCCCCCATTACGTGCGATTCTTTTCCTTAATGTTCTGAAATGCATACTATTGAGATTCGAGTTTTTTTAAATGACCGTTGGGGTTTTTCCCTTCTGTACAATGCTCTGAATAATAATACTTAATTCTAACCATCCTGTACTATTTTCCATTTTTCTCTTTACCTAAAAATAGCTTCTCAAAAAAAAGTGGCTTCCCTTGTGGTTACCTAAAAATCAGCAAGAAAAAATACTTCGGTGAATTAGTTTGAGTTAGATATTAATTGGTCATCAACAATATAAAATCAATTATTAAACAATAAGCATTAAAATCTTTGAACCTTTACACGTAGCATTAATTATTTACTTTGTTATCTGGATAATTTCACATGTTTAGCTATTTTTCAGAAATTCTAACCATTTATTTCACTTAGGGCGGTGGTTGAGGGAATTATAAGTGCCATACCATCTCAATGATCAGACAAATCTCATTTTTCGGACCAAATTTATAATCGATAAAAAAAGACTCATGGTTACGCATGAATGCATATGAAGCTTTTAAAAGAAGATATTAAAAATAAAGAAGACGAATTTGCTGTATTTTGCATAATTTAATCATCTAGTCTATATAAAGCCAGCAAAAACCTGTTAATTTCTCGTTCACGATGATTTAACTTACTTAATACATTTCTGTAAAGAAAAAAAAAACTTTTTAGTTTCTTTTTTTAATTGGCTCGTGAATTTTTTTAATTACAACGGATGGCGAATCTGATTCGTCTTTGTTTCCTATAAATTATCCTTCGTGATTGCATTTAAGGAGTGTTTAATATGACGTCACGAAGTGAAAAGCCCAGTTATCCCCAAACAGGTCTTTCATATCATTATCATAATAACATAATTAAGACTCGTTTGTCCCTCACGGGGAAGAATCTATAAGTAACATTTAAGATGAGCAGAAGTAGCTGCAAGGGGTGACTCAAAGAAAGCGCCTTCAGACATTTGAACCTTCATTTCTTTCGCTTTTATTGACTGTTCGGCTCTTCTTCTTTTATTTTTAGTTTAACTTTTTTTCATTATTTTTTATTTTTCTTTTCTTTTCTTTTTTTCCCAAGAGAATAAATTTTATTGATTGAATAGTACATTTCGTATGTTACATTTATTTTTAAATGACGGCATGATAGTTTCAATAATTGAATAAGGTACAACTTCCAAGCTCCAAACGTATGTTGACGTATGCGTTAATGGAATTAATAGCCATGATGTGTTTCTTTTCTTTTTCTTTTCATAGTTACTTTGTTATTGTAAATTGTTTGTCCTTAACACAAATGACATTTGTTCCTGATAGAATGTTACAACAAAAAAGAATCTTATTTAATGAGTTTATTTTTCTTTATTTGTCGTTGTTGAAGCTTTTTTGTGTCTTAATTAACAGATTGCGCTTTTTGAAATCTCCAGATTTTTTTCTTTAGTTAGTTCCACTTTTTGACAATAATTGTTATTTCAGCAAAGCATCTTCAGTTCAAAGGATAAATAGACTGTTTTCAAATAGGCTTGGTCCGGGTTGTTGTCATTCTTTTTATATGAAATCATAATGCAATGTTTTAAAGAGTAAGTTTATAACTAACAATAAAATATAGTAAAAATCACTTTATGGGAAGCATTTATGTTGATTCGAAGCAAACGCACTCAATCCTGAGTCATCGTCTATGATTCATTCGCTTGCTTGCAAACTCTTAAATGGTACAAATTGGAAACAGCATTTTTGTCGTTGTTGAAGATGTTTTGTATCTTAGTTAACAAACAAAGCTTTTTGAAATCTCCAGATTTTTTTTTCTTTAGTTAGTTCCACTTTTTGACAATAATTGTTTTCTTTAGTTAAAAGTTTCATTGTTCTAATTATGTTAAACCCGAATTATACTTACAGGAACACACAACTAAAAATGCTAAGCCATCAAGTTAAACCAGCTATAACTAAAAAATTTAAGTATTCGATAAATAGAGATTAGAAGATAAATTCGTTTTAATCAAAGCAATTTTCAAAAGCTCTGATTGAATTAGTTTTGAATTCCTTTTTTTTATATTTTTTTAGCAAAATAACCCTTCTCTCCGATTACTGCTTTTTTTGAAACGCGATTAAATTATTGATGTGAATAAAAAAAACCAGACATGATCTTTATTTGAAGTGATTATTTCCTTGGAATCAGAAATGGTGTCAAAAATAGCATTCATTCAAGATTTTCAAATAGTTTCTGAATCTAATAGCATTTGTAGAAAATACAACATATTTTTTAAGCTAATCGTTCGCTCTAAATATATCAATTTAAGAAATGATTTAAATTCTTTCATTTAGGCCTTTAATAAAAGTGCCATCAATTGTACGCTCTATGTGTTCCAAAATAACGCTAAATTACTTCTATTTAAATTCAAACTTGAAAAAGTTGTAAATTGTACAGTTTCTTTCAAATATTCTAATCCTATTCACATACTCGCTGACTTATTAACTGTTTTTCTCATGTAAAAGATATTAAGGTTCACTTTGTAGCTTTTATATGAGCTTTAGAACAAAAGTTTCAACAGTTTCTTCCTTATGTAAATAAATTGCTTGTAACTGAAATAAGCAGTAAAAATATTTTTTCATTTGTTAAATCACCTTAAAGAAAAAATATAATTAAAAGCTCGAAATAACTGTCGGCTGTTAAGTGGGGAAATGCAGATTTTCTAGAAGCATTGTTGCTTCGCCTTAAATATGCACGCAGATAATTATGCTGATTTCTTATCTCCCTTTTCGGATTTATTCCTTTAACATGTTAAGAATTTAAAAAGGCTTTCTATTCCGTACATCAGATAATTTGAACAATTTGACAACACGCCATTATTGACGATACTTCACTCTTCACACACATTTACTGATTTGCCTCAATATACTTTCAATCTATGAGACGAAAACCCATCGAAAATTGTTTAGGTAGTGAAAATACTCGCAGAACTTTCACATTTATCTTTTCAGTACTGATCTGAACTGCCTTTGTATATTAGAAATTTATCTTTCTACACTTCAAAAACAAGTAAGCATGTGTCGTCTATGTGTTTGTAGATATTCTTCATTGAACTCAGATGAACATGGCAGGCCACAGCAAGACCAAAGATTTTCAATTCAGAAATGCAGAAAAGAATTAAGCCTCAACTTATGTCAATTAAAGCGGTTTGTTTGTGCAAAAGCACAGGAGCGCAACTGTTCGATAGAGACTTATTAAGAAAATCAGTCTTGATGTAGGACGAATTACAGACTTCTTGATCCTCACAGGTCAAACGCGAAAACACAGGTCAAACACAGAAAAGACATTAACCGACCTGTCATCATCGCAATAGAGCAACTTTCCCCCTTTTAATTTCTCATTGCAGAAGAGTTACAGAATATTTATTTATATGAAAGGAAGAGGGGGTATTGTAAGTAAGAAAAGATTTTCAGGTGTTATGAGAATAACTTATATCCATATGTTTAACTGAATTTTCTCAGATTATGTGCTTTTAGCTCGGTGTCCACCTGCGTCATCGATCATAGTCTTGCGTGTAAACTCCCCACTTTTCATCTGCAGACAGTTTTTGACGGCTAGAAACAATCATATGCATGCAAGTGATGTTCAGTGCAAGATTTTTCTGAAGTAAAAGCTGTTTTAAGTGTTTTCGTCCTTTTCAGAATGGTTTATTATTGTTAAGAAGGGCAAAGAAAAAAAAACCAGATGAAAATTGATCTTCTCGCAATATTCTAACAATTAGAAAATATTTTGAAACATTCTGTTGCATTTCATGATTTAGTATTGAACTTCTCAAGATGTTTGAAAAAAAGATATAGACAAATGAAAGTAAAATAAGGGACAGAGTTGAGTAGAAATTATTTTAGATTTTATTTTCTCCCTGCATTGCCAAGAACAAAATTATTCAACCAAATCCTCCTGTGTTGCGCCCTCACCCCCGTGCTTATAATTTCTCTCCAACTCTGACTTATAATTCTAAACTCTTTATTTTTAACAGCGTACATAAATGTCTTTTTACCCTCAAACTTCAAATATCTCGTAAACAGGACGCTAAAATAAACACCGATAAATGCCGCATATATTTCAAAAAATTGAAAAGAAAATATTTTTCTAAATTTATTAATACAGAAAACGCAACAAGCAAGAGTATATCATTTTATCAACGTCTATTCCGTCCGACGCCGACACTGCTATACCCGACAAAGGAAGAATTAATTAGAAAATGTAGCAAATATACCCCCCCCTCCCAACAGTTCATGACAAAACAGACAAAACTATACCCCCCCCCCCAACCGATCAAAATGAAAACTCTTCGAAAATGAGTAAGGTAAACTATCGAGTGATTGAGAACTCTTTAAAATTTCTATAGCACGCAGCCTCTGGAAACAATGCGTCTCAATTCAGCTATAGTACAGCGTGAAATGACATGTCAAACCCGTTTACGGGGAGCAAATTCAAACAAATTAACGTACCATCAGTCAAATCCAGCTACTGATTTACTATCGTAATTATGAGTGAATTCAAACGTCAGCTAGAAGCAATAAGCTCCTTTCCCATTAGCTATTGAGGTGAACAGGTCGTATTTACCTTCAGTTACCTAGACGGAGAAGGGGAGCCAGATTTTTTTCTGTTAGCGCTTTTTGGCGAAGTAAAAAATGTCTTTCAGCAGAAAAAGTGTGTACCAATTTCGAGCAGCGTTTCATAACTGCAGCTAACTAAAAGGAGATATGAATCAGCTACTTTTTATTTCTGACGACATAATTTCGTTTTCAAAAGAACCTTTAAATATAAGATAACATCATTCTAATTCATAGTATATATTATAATCGAAAGGTTCTGTAGCTTTCACAAAGCAATTTTCCGATTTTAATCTGTGGAAGGTAAAAGAAATATGCCAAATAAAATAGAACTCTCAAGGATGCATTGGATAAAATATTAACAGAGCTTTATTTTTCGAAAAGTTAGGCATCAAACTGATGACTAA